>ML808602.1:126785-144981 GCA_009831015.1 Picea engelmannii | reverse complement strand
TGCATAGTTTACATGTTTTCCACAACCATTTTAGGCTAATAACAAAAACTAAGAGACAAAATTAACATTTAACTCCAAAATTCTTGACTCTAAGCAATCGCTAAGATAGATTTCTTCATAGCAAAAGAAAACATTTCTCGAATTTAAAATTTAAAAATTTAAAATAAAATATATCTACAAATTTAAAATAAAATGTACACATATCATTTTAGATAAATAAAAAAAAAGATGTGATTAAAGTAAAATTAACATACATACCAAAAGTGTTAAGTTTCATCTTCGAACATCCATGTGCTCCTTTTTCCGCCAAATAAATTAAACATCTGTAACAATAAAAAGAAAAACCAATAACACATATTAGCATATATACTTTATTAGAAAATATTTTAAAGATATTTAAATTTATTAAATAAGCAATAAAAAGGAATAACATACCCAATCATAGTTCCACAGATCTAAGATTATTGCTCTCTTTTTATTATACTTTTTTGACATTTTTTTTAAACCAAACTTACATCACAAAGTTCCAAAACTTCAAAAATAGTTACTCTCCATATTAAGTCATTCTTTGCAGAATATTTAATTTTTTTTTATAACCAAATTCTCTTTCAACATTGCCTACATGATCTAAACAATGTAAGATTATTATCTAGCAAATTTTTAAAGAGAAATTATGTGTGCTTGGTAACCGATTTTAGTGTTCAAAGTTAGATAATACCTTGAAAATAAATTCACTTGTGTATGTAGAAAGTTCACAAATCTCCATATTAAACCATTCTTCCAGTAAAATACTTATCTCCTCTTCTGTAGTGGAATAGATGTTCTCATATAATCAAATGCTCTTTCAAATTAAAGGAATCACAAATCTCCATATTAAGCCATTCTTCCAAGAAAATACTTATATCTATGAAAGTTCACAAATCTCCATATTAAAATCCATTATTCCAAGAAAATACTTATCTCCTATTTTTGTGGTGGAATAGATGTTCTCATAGAATCTTTCATGTACATGCAGAAAACAAAAATCTGCACATATATTAAGTCATTCTTCAAAAACCATTTAAATCTTTCATATTTCTACATGGGATGTATTCATATTACATATAATCAAATTCTCTTTGAAATATTTCTTCATCATGATCTAAACATAAGTGAGATCATGCACGCACATAACATATTTGTAAATCTACAAATGTTGGTTTTTGTGGTTAGTAAACAATTAGTTAAGAGTTTGGAAATACCCCAAGAAGGAATTCACTTTGTTGTATGCAGAAAACACAAATCTCCATATTACGGCATTCTTGGAAAAGAAGGCAAGGAATGCAATCGAAGAAAATTTAGAAACTTCCCTTTTTCTGATGTGGGATAGAGTTCGTCCTCAAATAATCAAATTCTCAAGTACAAAATTAGGTCTGCATCATGATCTAAACACAAATAAGATTGAATGTACCATTTTAAACGACGATAATCTTATATAAGAATACTATATATTTCAAAATGATTGATCGAAGTGTTGAAAATTTATATAGACACTAGTTGAGTAACCCTTCTATGAATAGGAAAGGCTTAGTTAAAAAGTTGATCAAACAAAAATTTGAAAAAAATCAAAAAAATAACCATATTCAACACAAATAAGCTTAAACACTTATATATAAAAGGCCCATCGTAAAAACAAACTAAAACTCACTAATGTGAAATGTGCATACATTTAAGAATCATCATGAATAGACACATCCTTATCATGTATGGATGCATGCTCCTCAATCCCAATCTCCCACACTCTCTTCTCCACATTACCCTATAACACATTTCAAATTTGTAAATTTGAAAATTAAATTTAAATTATTTTAACACATTAAATTGTAGTTTTAAATTTTGAAACATATAATACCTGTGATGTGCCAATGTAAATATCATCAATCACACAAGAGGATGGCATTCCCATGGTTGGTTGAGTCACAGTCTAACCCACCATACCCTAAGATTCAATAAATTATATATTGTTTAAGACATTTTCCTTTTAAATTAATAATTTAGATGACATTGCACTTTCCATATATAACTAAATTTGTTTTCAACATGCAATGATACATGTGAACTCCCACCCTCTTCAAACTCCCTCAATGAGAATTGGGACAAGCCTTCCCAAATAGCAGGAGACAGAATAGGGATCTGTGAACAGCACAACTAAGAATTAAATAGGGTGCAATGTGTTCACATTAATACAAAAACATAAATTTCATGTATGTTGATTATTCAAAAGATTGGAGATTGGACAACTAAAGTGCTCATATGTGGATATTAGAAAACACATACCTGATTCAACCCATCCAAATTTAAACTCGTTGAATCAAGTCCCATATTTACTGGAGATTCATTTAACATATGACCAAACTGCAATTAATGACGATAACAACTCAATTATTTCTAAAGATCAAATTATATGTATCTAGATCTAAAACTACAAGAAAATTATCCTCAAATGCATGAAAAATTTACTAACTATAACACATACCAATCCGATGTTCAGTTCATCATTCTGAATTAACACCTTCCAACCATTACGAAAAAATTTTGCATACTCCTTAATATATTCTACTGACATGGAATCTATCTTCTCATATGTTTTGTAAACAAAATTGGCTCGAGAATTGACTTATGCTTCTGACGGTTCAAACCAACATCAACATTATAAAAAATTGATTCTAAATTTTCTTCGATTCCATTCCTAGCCTCCTTTCCAACATCTGATGTATCTCTCAACTCTGAATGTGAGGCAAATGTCCATGTTAGACGAGATACCAAAGGTCATGGAGACCTTTTCAATGCTGCATTTTGATATGCCCATTTTCGATCATATGTTCATCCTTTACCAGCCCCAAAATAAATGGATGGTAGGATGGTATAATCAGGGTGCATGCCCATGAAAAAATATGCATAAAAGAGTCCAGCAAAGTAATGTGGAACTTCATCATTCCACGACAACTTCTCATTTGTTGCCAAAAATTTATTATAAAGATGTTCTGCTATGTTGGGGTGCTTAAAACATTGCACCTTCAACATCTTTCGCTTTGTCCCCTCTTTGAAGTTGAACATAGAAATTGCATTTTCTTTTAAAACTCTACTTTTTACTACTTCCCATTTATCGGGGCCCATCACCTCTGACTTTCATCTCCTCATCAAATCGATAAAACTATCAGTCGTTGGCCTCATATATTGATATGCATCCATAAAGTTCTACAATGAATGAAAAACAATATCCAAGCTTTTATTGCTCTCTCAAGGGAGATCCAAGCACCTCAAATCATTTTACAGTTTGTTTTTAACACCTGAGCATCATTCGATGGTCATTGCTTCAATATACCCTTCCCAAGGAATCTCATCACCAACATCTGAGGGATAGGTGGATGTAGACGAGTAATCTTTTGTTTCTTGATAACGCCCCCCGAATCCACCTTCACCATCTTCGCCAACATTGGAATCTTCATGATAATCACTCTCTCTTTCATTATCTTCTCTCCCATTAAACTCGTCCTCTACACATACACATTTGAAAGTAATTATAACATTTAAAAGAAACAAAAAACATAAAAAAAGATTAAACACACACACACACATATAAAACATAAACATAAATACACAAAAATACAAAAAAAAAAAAAAAAAAAAATTACCAAACCTATTTTATTGTCATGATATATTCCCTACATTCTCTGGTGTTGGAGTATTAATGTGCAACCTATCTAAGAACGTTGCATCCATAGAACTATTTTGAGCACATTCTCTGGATGATCTATTCACATAATCATTTGATAATCTCCTCCTTTGATCAGATTTCCTTTGATCACTAGTTTCCCCTCCCAAGCTTCCCTGCCTTGTAGAGATATGGGTCTCCGATGTCCTCGGAGTCTCAGTCAAAGAAGGGGTTCATCTTGCTCCTTCATTGGATATCCTAGAGCGTTTGCGAGGAATTTTTGTAGAATTGTGTCTCGACATCTCGCCTTAATAGATATCCTTTGAAAATCCATGAATATGAAAGTTCATAAGTTATAGAAACATAAAATGAAAATTATAATTTATAAAACAACTTGAAGGCATTTAAGCATTTATAAAAACTTCAAAGCATCAAAGACATATATTGNCTATGATGCTATATATAATGAACATGAAAATATTTAAATATAAAAAAAAAAATGTAACATGTAGAAGATAATCTATATCTGTGTAAATTGTAGAAGGTAATTTTTAAGATAAACTATGTGTAACATGTTAAAATTTAAGGGAAAAAAATATAGCTAGCTAAAAAAGAAATATTTGTATTAACTTCTAAACATTAGCTACTTGTATGTTACAATCAGCAAGACATTAAAACTTTTGATCCATAATCTGGTAGCATAAAAACAATAACTAACAAAACATTACTTCGGTGAAACAAGAAACAATATTACCTGATATGCTATTGTTTCCTCTTAGATATATGGTTAGAAAAACATTTAAGGGATCATTGATCAAACCCTCAGAGAAGATCTCATCATGACACTTAGAAAAAATTGACAAGAAGAATTTTTAGGGTAAAATATCAAAAGACTAACCAACAACATACATAGGTGGCACCAACAATAGAAGAGGAAAACGAAAACATACACAGGGTGGCATCAACAAGGAGATGAGGAGGGAAACACCAGCAAGGAGAAGAGGAGGATGACACCAGTAAGGAGAACCAAAAACCCCAAACAACAACCAAGAAGAGACCTGTGGCAAGATGTAAAAGACCCTTAGGGGTCGACGACCACAAGAGGTTGGATAGGTAAGCCCACAATGGCTTAATACACCAAGAAGAACTTTCCTAGAGGGGTCGCAACCACTCAACAATCTGAACAAGAAGAAGCCGCAGAAAACCTCAGATCGGAACTTGGCTTAGAAGAGAGTGTGTGTGTAAAGAGTGAGGATAGGTCTCTTTTATGGTTTTGGTAGGTATTTTAGGGATGGCATATTAGTCCTAACTTTAGGGTTAGGTTTAAACCCTAATAATTAAATAATTTAAACAAATAATGTTTTATAACATAAAATATTAATTGTTAAATCATAAAAGTCAACAAGAAAAAAAAAGCCAAGGAGAGGGGATCCAAAGTCAAGGTGTCTAACTTTATTTAGGAATAAGCAAAGAATCAAACCAAAAAACCACACAACAATTAAGGGGGGCGTAACTCAAGCAAGGGGGGTTTCAAGACAAAGTCAACAAGGTAAGTTCTTCTTTAATGGCAGAATGTCCACATGAGTCTCATGATATAAATTATAATATTTTATCATCCCAGCATATGGGGAAGATCAATTATGTGATCATTCCCTTCTTCTTAACTTCTCCTAGGTCTCATGGACCATCCCAGGAGAGAAGAGGGCCACACATTATCTCGGCTTGGTACGTAACCAAGAAACAAAATAAAAGAAGAAACCATAAATATCCAATGGGTTACCCTCTCTTTTATATGGCTCTAAATAGAACTCATTTTTACATAGATTCTTCAAGGAGAAATGCAACTAAGTTGATTGGGCTCAAATTTCATTTTCCACTAATTTTAAAAGTAAATTAATTTAAAATTAACAGTTTAGATTTACCTTCAACCTGAAGCAATAACAACCAACACCAACCAATGAACCGTGTGTTAATCATAATGACTCTTATATTCATGTGTTAATCATAATCGATCCTGTGATAAGCTTATATACCTTCATGTGTGATATAGCATTACTATAATGTTTGGAATATAAATACCTATGGAAATCAAAGGGAAATTATAGTTATAATGGTAACAATTGACCCGTATTAACCTTATACTAGTAATACAATCGATTACACTGATTTGTTTAGTAAGATCTTATGTAACATGGATACTAGTATCATCACCATTACTTATATCAAATATACGTGTAATTCGGGCATGTCCCTGTATAGGGACAGGGCCGAATTCTGAAAACACAAAACATAAGATTAAATTAAATTTTAATTAATTGGGGAAAGGTTTTGGTGGTTACCTAGAACCTGAAGCAGCATCAACGAACAACAACAACCAACAACAACCAACATCAGCAACCAACAACAACTCATAGAAACCAATTGCAGCAACCAACAACAATTAACAACAACCACCACCATAAGCAGCCACCACCACCAACAATCACCAACGACAACCACCAGCCAACAACAACCACCAATCAATAGTTCGGAAAAGTGTGATATGAACGATATGCAGGGGATATATAAAACAGTTTTCGGCCAAAATATATTTTGGCTGAAACTATGTCACCTAGGAAAAAATATGTCTAGCTTCTTTCGTTCGAAACAATGTTACTGGAAAAAAACAAAAAAAAATCCATCCAGCTAATATGGTACATGACAGTCAAGATCGTTGTCACGATATCATTTGATTTGGCATCTAAAAGTTCGTCCAAAACAGTTTTCGATCGAAAAAATGTCACTAGGAGTTTCAAACACTCGATTCTCACAAAAGTGTTACCCACCTTCATGATTTTACCACAATAAATACTAGAATTGTACCCAAAGACAAGGATTTTTGGCTCTTCAAGCATTGTATACATTCAATGAACTATTTTGTGAAAGACTATGGTGTTAACTAAATTGAGGAGCCTTCCTTGGAGCTTTGATGTACTATTGTTGAAATTGTTAATATTGAGAAGCCCTCAAGGCCAACTTTTGAGAGAGAGAACAACGTATGTGCATTGTTGTTTGTTGTGAACTACTTCCAACAAAATGTTTGTTCTTCACATGGGTTGTAAGAACATGTTTTCTTAGAGACTTTTCTGATGCAATTAATGTTATTATTTCTTATTTTTTATGTCTTGAGCATATGAGTTGTCGATGTATGTGATATAGTGACTTAGACTATTCTAGTTATATATTCATGTGCATGTGTTATCTAACTTTATTTATTTATTACAGTTATCTGAATGAAGCTATTGGTAGATTTAGTTTTATTTTCACCGCTCATTCGGTTACGATAATATGCTCTTAGCTAGGATAGGATAGGTTTAGAGTAGATTATATTTCTTTTATGCTTTTAGATAGTCTTCATATACATCTCCACTTGTATAACCATCCAATCATTCACCTTCATCGGTGGACCGAGCCCCATTCGGTAAAACAAAAACCAGAAATGGTTGTCAGGCTAAAACCCAGATGGGTTCCCTATTCCAAATTGTGAGAAGCTTGATTGTGACTTCTTATTGGGGGTAACCCTTGTTGTTGACAAAGGGAGATTTTTCCCACATCAACAAAATTGGTGCTAGAAGGAGGACCAAATGAAAAACTTTCCCATGTAGAGTCATTACACTTAACTTTTAACCAGACCATGGTTCCTCTCCATACCTGTATATGGGATAATCCTTTAAGACTTCCGAGACCAACTAGGGGCATCTTAGTTAAGAGAGTTAATCTCTTGTCAAACCCCACATTTGATGGTGAAGGGTATTTCTCTTTACTCACGCATCTTAATTAGTTTAACATCACTCGACATAATCTTAAGATTGTCCGGGACAATGAAATCTATCGATTGTTTATCATCACACTTTAAGGGTGGATTAAATCATGGTTTAGGACATTGCTAGAGAAATAGATTCATAGCCGGAGACAATTCATGGAAATATTCAATGTTGCTCATGTAGATTATGTTTATGATGAACTCTTCGATGAACTCACAGAAATATGCAAACATGGAAATGAATGTGTGGATTATTTCTTTCAAAGAGTCATGCAAATTTATTGCATATTTCCTGAAAGTGACAAACCCTTAGACCAAGAAATATTTTATTCATTTTCATATCTCGTCTCTGTTCCTAAAGGGTGCAATCTGGGTGCTCAAATCAACTCTCATTCACAATATTCAAATATAACCATGAAGGTTAAGGGGCACATGATCTCTAACCAACACTCTGACGCGGCTACAAGGGAATCCTTATCAAAAATATTAAAACCCTTAGCCCCAAAGTGCGAACCATCTACTGCCTCCCCTTTAGAAAATAATGTACATACTCTGATCTGCAACGAATCTCCTATTGAAGAAATCTCGTCATTTTCATAATTTGAATATCTTCATTCACTTCACACAAATATGTTTGATGATAATCACATGCATGAGCATTCACATGTTTATCATGCAATGAATTCTTTACATTACTCTTTCAATTATGAAACAATGAATGATAAACCAAAACAAGAATAATGCCCAACTTTAATTGATCAAATGCTCTCTCTTAATGAAAAAACATCCATGATGCATAATGTTATCAACCATTCGAAATTTGAATTTCTGGAACATTTTGAATTGTAATTTGATCACGATGATCCTTTTTTTGATGACTATTTTGTTGTTTTGGAATTGAATGTGAGCATAAATATATCATTCATTGATCTTGTGCAATATGAAATCCCCGATCTCAATGCACAAACGTTAACAACTGAAAATTTAAAGTATGTAGAGAACAACAAATTGTATGTCCCACACAAAGAAGCCATATCAAATGAACAAGTCGTCACCACACAAGTCATAGGAAACGTTGAGCTGGTCCAAGAAACACTAACACCTAAATCTTCTCTTGATCCAGAATCGGATCCAGGAGGCTTCACAGGTCCAGAAAAGGCTAAAAACTGAAAGTTCTCAGAATTGGACGAAACCAATTCCATTGCGACTGGATCGTCGCACTAATTCCGGCCATATATTTACTTTCTCAAACGGGCTCCATATGCGATATTTATCGCACTCTGATCAGATTCCCAAATAACTAAAAAGTCAAAGGGTCAACTGGAAAAACGTCAATGTTGACGTCAACATGACATCACCAAAGCTATTTCATGATGTTAACGTGGCAGAGGCAGATGATGATAGGTGGTGACCTGTGACTGGGCATATGATGCAAGCGTGGACCAGTAGCAGTGTGACACTTGTCAATTATTGGGCAAATGTGGTGGTGCCACGTAGCCCACGCATGGGCAGCCACATGGCACCCAGTCATCAGTTGTGTGGTATGTTTAAAAATATGTTTTTTGGGGTTCATGGGTTTTGAATCCACAACCTATGACCAAGCTCGAGCCTTGAGGAATGGTCCAACACCAACGTGCCCCACGTATTCCTTGTGTATACAAGCCTTATGGAAAGGTTTTAAATTTGCAATGTATTAAAGTATGGCGCAGAGGGGGCTGGGGCTAATCCCCAAGCCGTGGTCTCTATTCAAAACACATACAACCATGGGTGTGGTGATGTAACATAGCCTCCCATCCCAGCCTTCGATTCCCGGGAGTTTCCATAAATCCAGGAGCTAGCGCCTTAGGCCTGTTAATGGAGATTTTTGCCCATTTTGAGGGATATTGGGCTCTTTTTTAGCCCAGATTTTGGGAGGGAGTTGGGGAAGGATAACCAAATTTGGATATATATAAACCAGACCTATTTGAGGCCATTGAAGGATAGTCAGAGCATAGTTATGCTAAAGCAAAGCCAAGCCAAAGCCATTTTTATGCAGGGAAGTTGTTGAGGAGGAGACCTTTGCGGGCCATTTATGGAGGCTATACTCATCCTTTTTCAGTGTCGTCAATTGCATTGGATTTATGAGGTCAAGAAGAACACAGGGAGATCAGAATGGAGTCCATTTGATGTACTTTTGATGTAATTTTCAAGCATTGAAGAATTAATAAAGAAGCCTCCCCCACTGAGACAAAGGCCCGGAGATGTAGGCAATTTTGTACCGAACTCCATTATCACTTCTCTTGTTATGGTTTTTTGTTCTTCATGCTTATATTTAGATCTGTATATTTGTTTATGGCTGCTATGTTTCTTCATTAAATTCATCCTCTTTCATTCAGCTTCTTAAATGGTTAATAAACACATGCAAAAATAACTCAACCACACTCATTAAAAGATCATTTTCGGATCAGCTCTAGAATTACATGTCAATCTTCAGAGGAAAACACAACACTCGTCCTTGGATGCTATCTTACTACTCCAACGCTCCCCACATGTTTTTAATGATATTAAAGGTGAAATATTGGAGTCATCTTCCGCTCAATGTTTCATTGAAATTATCAACTATCATCTTTCCTCCCAGCATATGGGTTATGCGAAATGTGGACCCAGGGGGATTTTCCTAGATAATGAGGCACTTCAGTTTCAACCAATGATTATGTCAAGTTCTCATTATCTGTCTTTGATCCCTTGAATGAATGTTTCCACCCACACTGAGACTCTCCTCTCACAAAGTATATTGCACACAAATTTCATTTAAGAGTGTCATCAGGGATGTCACTCATTTTTTAATTCCTTCCAACAGTCCTATGGTGATCATTGTAAATTCTATGAAAGAATTGAGTCTTGGTTGGAGGAATCCTACATGTCTACATGTATCATGAATAATAAATCCGCCAAATTCAACTTGTTGGGTGGAGACTTGCTTGAGTCAATCCTTCCTATATTTTATCCCTTACTTCTCCATTATCTGTGATTGACCTTTAATGGATATGTGGATGTTGGTTTGGAGTTACTTGATTGGTTGCACTAGCATTATGCTTTTACTTAGCCTTCTTTTAGCCAGTGTAGGATAGGTTAGGAATATGACTAGCATAGTTATTTTACTTCCTTTCGGCTATCATAGTTTAGGTGTTCACTTCCTTTTCCACTTGTGTAGCGTAGATTTTGGTTTGTCTTGGTTTCTCCAATAAAGGCCACCAACTAATATTAGTTTAATTTGTATTTTGTGATGGATTTCTTTAGTTTAATTTTCTTTTCATCAAACCTGTCTTCTTTTCATTTGACTTTGTTCATTTTTATTTGACTAAAATATTGGCTTAAGCTTGGTTTTCGTTCATCTTCATGAAGAAAGCATGTGTAGGAAATCTTTGATAAGTTCAATTGCAAGATTCACTTGTTTCGGTAGAATTCACTCTAACATTGATAGTTGGACAACCAAATATCCCAAGATGTTGTAAGAATATATGTTCAGGAATATTTTACAACTTGGCCAAGATGGAAATTGGGTTGAAGGAATCACATTATTTGTTCACGGCCTTACTTAGGATAGTGTCTATTGAGAAGAATCCATTGAAGTGTTTGTTGCTCTATGATAGAGGGTGTTCCTAAGAATTTCTATGCATTTATACTTTTCCCAATATTAAAATATGTTTTCAATTATGGGGGAAGGTAATAGTGTACTTATCCTATAGCATACACTTCGAGGAATAGAGCATCAAATTTCAGTCTCCCTATGGCGATTCAAGAATAATGATATCTAATCTCAAAGATATTAATCAACCAAATATCTCTCAAACACAAATCCAATGATCTTTACAACCATACTCATTTGTTTCCCAGAGGGGACCTTTTATTCGATAGACTGACATTCAAATCTCGATCATGGAAAATGAGGCTCACTTGAAGAGAAGGACATAGCTCAAGGTATAAGTGCACAATTGGGACCGTGGTCAACTGAGGATGTCACATTGTATCAAAAGTTTTAGAGATAGAAGACATAGAGAATGAAGCTCCCACAAAGCTAGAGCAAAGCATATCATGGGTGACAAATGGAAGTTTGTTCAAATCCCTATTTCTTGAAGCACAAGGTCGTAAAGATGAGTTGGTAGTGCTTAAAAGATCAGAATGAGCGATGCAATTCTCAACTATCACTAGCAATGAAGCCTGTTTGAATGAAAATAGTACATGTATAAACTTTCACATGGCATTAGTCCTTTCAAGAAGCTACAAATTTCTTGATGTTTGGAATGTTTAATCATTTTATGGCTGCTGGAAACACTTACATTCATGATTTCTTTCTTACTTCACTTTATTTCCTAATTGTGTATATATGATCATCATTTATCAAAAGTTTCATTTTTTAGTTGTAGCACATTTTGAGCTGAATTTGTTTTCTAATTTTGAATACGTCTCTTCTCTTTTTTTTCTCATCATCATTTTCCCAGCGGTAGCTCATTCTCTAATTTTTCGTTTGTCTCATATTTCCTATTTGTATCTAACGACATACAAACCTCTCACCTTAGTTTGTCTTTTACAAGAAACACCTTTGCACTAGAAACGAGCACGAATCAACTTGCATCCCTTTCCTAGATCATGAGTTGAACCAGGGGTCTCTGTTTGAACATGAATCAAAACTATCTGGGAATATTGTTGCAACTGTTAAATCATGACTTAACATAGTGGCCAATCAACGATCATTCTTGCATATTGGTTGGTGAGAAGATCCTATGTAACATGCAAAGCATACATAAACTGAGTAGCTTCTCACGAGAAGGGCGAAGTGTCAAAGTCTAAATACTGAAAACCAAAAGGGATAACTTTATGTATCCAGGTGCAACAAATATTCAAATAAATATCAATAGTTTGCAGTCATCCTCTATCAGGATAAAAGGCCACCGCTTTCCCCATACACCGGATTCTAAGCATACATGAAATAAATTGGGATTAATAAATGGAAAGGAAAGTTTGACCAGACAAGGGGACATGAAAATATCTGTACCGGGGCTATGGACGCTCGCTAGCAGCAGAGCAAGGTCTTTGATGTCATGGTGACTCCATTAGGACTTTCGATCCTCGTGTGCAGTGGAGAAACACCTACAAGATATATATATCATCCCCATGACAGAGATACCAACCTGACGTAGTTCAAGGAAATAAAATATCACCATGATTTGTCCTCTATTTACAATAGATGTGATCCACTAGACGACATGCAAGCATCGCTAGTGAGCCCACCACAATGGAATATTTCAGGTATCTATTGCGCATTATTTCTGGAATTTGTGATCTTAAAAGTAATTTTATAACCCTCTACATTTTCTTCTTATCAGTTAGGAAAGACTAGCATAGATTTTGGCTTCACCTAGTGTGTCATTTGTTGTGCACGTACAACAACCTCCCAATTTTCTTCTCTTACTATCTCTCTAAAAGAAGGAATTGGGATCCCCTTTAAAACTTCCTATTGGAACCCTCACACTCTCTCTCTTGTGCAAATGGCTAAGCCCAAGTTTTTCCTCCCACTCTTCCCACTTTACCATTTCATGTTCTCTTTAGACCACTTTGACGCTTCGATTCACACTTTAGCAAGTTCCTTCTTCCTTCACTAATACATAGTGTACTGAAAAATGCATTTGTTCTTCCATCGACACAACCAATATTGGTGTGCTAGTGATTTCTTTGCCAATACATCAACCACCTTCCTTTGACCTTGGCTTATATACAAGCATGCTTCTGCTAAACCTCACTGACATGCATCTTTATCACCAACGGAGTTTGCGTGATCAGTGTCGACACATCGGAAACGTTCACACGATTATTTTTGCAGCGCGCGTTCCTTTCACCAACTGACTTCCTTCCACCTTCGTCGATACATCACATATCAATAGTGCTCCTCCCTTTCTACCCGATACACTGCATATCCATGAGATTCGTTTATCCCTCACCGATGCACTGCTTATTGATGAGTTTCCCTCTTCTATCACTGATGCGCTAGAAGAAGGACGTCAACCCCTTGTCAATGTCAAGTCATGCATTGACGTTGATATTTTTTCTCTTGCTGACACTGACCTGGTCCACAAAACAAGATTTCATCTCAAGGCTTATCTTATTCTCCTCTCAACTTAGATCCTTATTGTTGCACCGTCATTCAGTCTCCTACTATTTCTGATGACTAATATTTCTACGCCTAATCGAATAACTGATGACTAATATCTATCGTGTTTGATCTACTGCATGATCGCAATCATGATAAATCTATTTGTGTCGCTAGTAGATTTCATTGCACATTTCATACAAGCTTGTTTACTTTGTGCTTCTTGATTCTATGACTAAATTGTTTTCGTGAAAGTGTCATCTAACATCATACGGGTTAACCAAAACCCCTGTTGGTCTTGTGCTTACTCTGAAACGCACATCGAAAGAAATTTGGTCCTCCCAACTCCTAAACAGTACTAAGTGCTTTGAACGTCAGTTGGTTGTTTTTGTGGGTCTATATTTTTCTGCTACTGACATCTTACCTCAGCTCCAATGGATGAACTAAGATCCTATATATCAAAGATGGCACAAAAACTAAAGAACTAAATTTGGACAAAGCAACAACGAAAACGGGACCCAAACTTTCATTAAAAAACACCTTTGGGCGCAATTCTTCGGTGTTCGTCAAAGTGAAGTTTTCGTCTCTGAAATAGGCCAACTGTATGCTTTTTTCCATTACGATTCCAACACACCTCACATAATCGAAATCCGATGCTCGGAAATGCCTAAACGAATTGTCAAGGGTTTCTCACCCAAAACAACCTCGCCAACCATTACACCGATGGAATATTTGAATGGCACGGTCATTTGTCTCACCGAAAGAGCCCCCCTATACTCTCCTTAGTGCAAAAAGCAACACCTCAATCAGAGACAATCAGAGGTTGTATGAGAAAGTTACAAGCAATTTAAATTTCCTCCAATAGTGTTAGCACATGTATGCTTTCTCTTGGGTTTTTCACCTCCGCACAAAATTGACTGAGGTAAAATGTTTGTGTTTTGCTAATCACTTTAAAGTTTAATGTCCTAAATTTAAATGATTTATATTTAAAATCATTTGAATTTAAAATAGGATTAAACTCATTATAAAACAAACAAATACTTTATCAATAATTTTTTATTTTTATTTTTTTTAATTATCCCACCTTCCCTTTCCATCAAAGGCACATTGATTATTGTATGCACAAGGTAAATATTTTACGTCACTATGGTGTTAAACCTATTGAATCCTGCAAGAAACAAGGATCTAACTTTTACTTCAACGTGGAATATTTTAAAAAACCAAGTCCAGGCCGAAGAGTAGAATGAAGTGGAGCACTGTTTGTTCAGGTTTATAATGATGCACAACTCAAAACGTTAATAAACCAAAGCCTTAATAGGCATCACCAACGCAAAACTAACCCACGCACCCATACGCTCTTATTTTTTCGAATAAACAATGATACCGACGACCATGAAAGAATGGGTGGGAGCGTCTTCAAGCACACCGGAAGAGAAGTTGCTAATTGATCTGGTACCACAGGAGGAGATAAAACAAACAGCTCTGTAGCAACCAATGAAGTTAAAAGGAAGTCCGTCGGCACTGGAGGAGATAAAATGAACAGCTAAGAGGAATAGCTCCGGCCTCACCGGAGCAGTTGATAAGATAATTGCTGGAGCGTTTTCAATCATGCAGTGAGAGTTATTAAATGACTTTGGGAGCAACTTTTGTTTGTGCCAAGTTTAGATCTAGATACATTTCTTAACAAAGTAAAAAGTAGGGCATCCACACCTCACTATTTTTTCTAAAGGTATGGGCATACAGCTAGCGAAAACACACAAAACAAACCAGTTTTTCGAATCTCTAAAAGCAGAAGTGATTGAGGATATGCCACCAAGGACGTTGCCAAACTTACCTAGAGCCATGGTGAAGATTGGTCTCGATACCACCCAGAGAAGTTGTGAAGATGGACTCTAGTGCTTATGAGAGGAGTTCCCACTAACTTATGTGGTTATATATTTATGTGCATGTGTTATCTAATTTTGTTTCTTCATTATATCTATCTGAATGAAGCTATTGGTAGAGTTAGCTTCATTTTCATTGCTCATTTAGTTACAATAATCTACTCTTGGCTAGGCTAGGATAGGTTTAGAGTAGATTATATTTCTTTTATGTTTTTAGATAGTATTCATCTACATATTCACTTACATAACCATCCAACCATTCACCTTCATTGGTGGAACGGGCCCCAACCAGTAAAACCAAAACCATAAATGGTTGTTGGGCCATAAGCCGAATGGGTTCCCTATTCCAAACAGTGAGAGGTCTGATTGGGACTTCTTATGAGGGGTAACCCATGTTGTTGACAAAGGGAGATTTCACCCGCGTCAACATCTCTATAGTATGATAGTGAAATTCATACATTTGAGTATAGAAGGAATTTGGGTATTTATCAACACAATAATACTTAATGGGGAGTAATACTCCACCTAGCGTATAAAAAAAACGTTTGGGTCCAATCGACCCCATTATGGGAGACATATCTCAAAATATTCCTTGCATCATGATAATTATGTGGGTATACCTCTCTAGTAACCTTTTTCGTGTGGACTTGAAAATACAATCGTTAGTGATATATCTCAAAAGACTCTTCTCAAGCCATTGATTGCATTTAGATAAGTATGGAATAGCAGTTTAAGGGATCTTGAGTGGTCCCATGGCCCATACTCACAACATGGAAACCACAAATGTAAAATCAAGGAATTGAAAAATACTAGAAGCTTGAAAATTTAATTTCTCAGCTTCAATTAAAGGTTGACAAACAAGGTGTTGAACTCTCATCACAAACTACCTAATAGGGTGTTGAACTTAAGAACTGGATATGATCATTATTTGCATCGATAAGGATCAAGGGGTGCGGACAACGCATGGATCCACCTACTAAGTAATCATCATACCATGGAGAGCAGTGCACTAATATGCTCTTTTCATATAACCATAGTCATTTGACACCCTTTTAGGATCACAATTCATGGCACCACTTCCCAAAAGTTGACATGAATAAGTATGATGGTTGTAATCCAACCAGTTGGGTTACCCAAATGGAACACATTTTCTCTCTCCATGGATTATTCATGACCTAATGAATCTCAAAGAAGGGGCCTTAGATTTGGATCTATAATGTTGGCAATGGTGGCAATGGCATAATAAATATTATGGATGATGCATTACCTGAAGCCAGTTTGTGAAGACCATATATGCTTGTTTTGAACAAGAAATGCACTATTTGAGATGACTAATAAAGTTATGCCAAACAAACATAGTTATATACTTTATAGTAATATTTTTATAAATTGGAAATCCACACAAAGGTCCCATCTAATTCCTTTTTTAAAGCATGTTTCAATAGTGGTCTGAAGGAGGGAATTAGAGCAAGTCATGATGCAACGCCTCACTACTTGGTTGGATGCATATGAGAGAATAAAGAAGTCGATATGGTGATCAATGCACAAACCAAAAGACCCCCATTCACTTATTTCAGTCACCCTCTCTTTGACAACCACCACTGGCTCGTCCATCTCTCAACCCTTGAGAATCCAAAAGTTGTCATGAGAAGAGATGGTAGATTTCCAATGCCTCAAACTTTGTTATAATTGTGATAAGTGGTATTTCAAAGGGAACAATCGTAAAGAACAAAAAATATTTCATATGGATGTATCCCTCCAATACCACTTGGACGAGATCCCTATCAAAGACACTCTTGAATAAGAATTCAAAGAAAAAATCCATCATCGTCAAGAAGAAACAACCTTACAAGATCCTTGTGAGGAACTAAAAATTTATCTCCGTGATTTATCTGTATCTTCTACACCCCAAACTTTAAAGTTGATTGGTTACATCAATAACTGCAAGGTGATTTTTTTAATTGACAATCAAAACACCCACAATTTTATTCATTAGAGAGTGGTTGAATAAACCCATTGTTATGTCCATGCTATTAATAATTTTCAAATTATAATAGCCAATGGTGGTATGATGAAATGTGAAGGCTGATGTGAAAATGTGACACTTCAAATAGGAGAGTATCATATCAAATATCACATGTTTTCTATTGAAATGGGTGTTTGTGATGTAGTTCTCGGTGCATAATGGTTATGCACTTTGGGATTCGTCACTATGGATTTCAAGGATTTGTATATGACATTAACTAAGGAAGAAAATAAACACATCCTCGAGGGTTTAAATCTAGTTCCCTTGAAATTATTAGATCTCACCATATGGTGAAATTATTAGCTCTCACCTTGATCTGTAATTGCTACTAAATAAACATCAACATGTATTTGAAACACCTTGTGTCTTACTTACTTCATGTGGAGAGAATGACCATGGTATCCCCCTAGTTCTAGGTAGTCAACCACCTGATGTGTGTCCTTATAGGAACTATTTGCACAAAATAATGAAATATAAAATATTATTTAGGAACTCTTGGAGGGGATGGAGTCATACATCCCAGTACCATCCCTTACTCGACACCTATAATCATGGTATTAAATAAATAAAGAAACTGGCACATGTGTTCTAATCTTTGGGCTCTTAATAAGTTGACCATCAAGGACAAATTTCCCATTCTAGTTATTGATGATCTCTTGGATGA
>ML808602.1:89559-100327 GCA_009831015.1 Picea engelmannii | reverse complement strand
GGAAGGAGGCTTGGTTTTGGGTCTTGCCGAGCGAACTAGCGCCTTGAATGCTTCCAACCGGTCATTTCCTCTCTTGGCATTCGAATCTGAGGCCATGGCCGTCGACCTCCAGCACCAAGTCGCAGCGATTACGCATGCAAGGTCGCTGGCGCACTCAGGCCACTCAGGAATGCTAACTCGCGCCTCTGAATGCGAGGAACCCTGATCGGCTGCTCCCGACGCAAATCCTCGCCCCTGCAAACGAATGGAGCCCTGGTCGGCTGCTCCCGTCGAAATTCCTCGCCCCTTGGTGATGCGTGTTGACCCTAGCCGCGCGCACAGGACCCTGCGTTGCAACACCAGACCCTGGGCTGAAACACCAATCCGCAGCTCTGAATATCCCTGGTCCGCTGCTGAAGACGAGGATCCGCACCCTTGCATTCGAAAACCTGCTCGAGGGCGGCTAGGGTTTAGGCCCTAGCCGCAGAGAGATTCTGTCTCGCTTCATTGTCCTTCCCCCTAGCGTTAAATCTTTTACAATCATTTTTCACAACGGTTATTTGAAACAATTATTTTTTTACAGGGATTTTTCATTATCTTCATTCTATAAATTATTTCCAAAAAATTCAACAACAGATATGTATTAATTTAAATATTTTGAAAAACAAAAAATATTTTTTGAATTTTATAATAAGACATAATTATAGATAAAAAATCATTATTAGTTAGATTTACAAATTAATTTTTGAAAAAAATAAATGAATATGGTACATAAATATTTTGTTAACTTTTTGTTTTCTATTTATCAGTTGTTAGGCATTTATCACTCTCATAATAGTAATCCTTGCACCTTCTTAAGTGTCACCTATAACCTTGAAAGCATGTTGGAGCTTCTTGTTGGCTTCCTCTACCCTATCTTTATAAACTTGGTTCTTTTTTCCCCAATTCGATTTGGGGGAATTCGTAGAATCACACTAACATGACTTGTCAATTCTATGGACACTATAACCCCCAATTTTTACACACACAAACTCTGCAATCATACATCTAAATCATATGACTAAATATCATTTAATTTCTTGAATTTTTACACAGACAAACTCTACAATCATTCATCTAAATCATATTACTAAATATCATACCAAAATTATAAATGGTACATAAATACTTTTTTAACTTTTTGTAACCAAAATTATAAATGGTACATAAATACTTTCTTAACTTTTTGTAACCAAAATTATAAATAGTACATAAATACTTTGTTAACTTTTTGTTTTCTATTTATTAGTTGTTAGGCATTTATCACTCTCAGAATAGTAATCCTTGCACCTTCTTAAGTGTCACCTATAACCTTGAAAGCATGCTGGAGTTTCTTGTTGGCTTCCTCTACTCTATCTTTATAAACTTGGTTTTTTTTTCCCAATTCGATTTGGGGGAATTCGTAGAATCACACTAACATGACTTGTCAATTCTATGAACACTAGAACCCACAATTTTTACACACACAAACTCTGCAGTCATACATCTAAATCATATGACTAAATATCATTTAATTTCTTGAATTTTTACACAAACAAACTCTACAATCATTCATCTAAATCATATTACTAAATATCATTTAATTTATTTTCAAAAAGTTGTATTTATATTCATTTCTTAAAAAAAAAAAAACCTTTCATATCAATAACTTTTATGTTCTTTGATATTACTAAATATCCTTTAATTTATTTCGGGGGTCCTCTTTCTATTCCTTTCTATAAAAGCTTCTATATTAATAACTTTTATGTAATTATAAATATTTGTACAATGCATGATGAAATTGTGTAATTTTTATATTTATGTTGTGTATGTTTTTGATGAAATTGTGTAATTTTTATATTTTTATATTTGTGTTGTTTAAGATAGGGTTTTTGTTTAACCATATGATAATTATTTAAATATTCATGTTAAATTGTATCAATAAAGATTAACTTAATAATTTAAGTATTTTGTAATTTTTTTCTTATTATTAAAAAATAAAAAAAGAAAATATTATTTTAAAATATACAATAATGTATTAAAACTAGATCTTCCATGTCTAGTTTTACATTGTAAATGTAATTGTAAAAAAAATGAGCTCACTTTATATTTGTTATTATTATTTATATTTTAATTAAATTCACTTTAATTTTCTTTATTATTATTATTTTTAAATTAAAACAACTTTAAAACACCTCAACATCTCTCTCATACCGTACTAAATTGTAAAACACATAACTACTTTCACTGCAATAATAAATTAAAATTAAAAAAATATCAAATAATTTCTTTAGAAAACTTAAACTTACAACACCCACTCTATAACAAAAATATAATAATCACATAGATTCAAAGTTAACTATCCTTTCCATGAAGAGGACAAATCTGAACAAATATCCTATGTCAGATAGAACGCAACATCCATAACAATACATAATGTTAGGTGCCACTTTATGCATATTTCAATAACCCTGTGGATAGATTGAAACATAAGTATAATATATTTTCCAATTTTCGCATTGATTTGATTGCAAAATAAGCAACTAATTAGTGAATCAATCACCCATGTGGCACAAGAACATGAAAGCAATTGTCACATGATCCCATGATTTCGAGTATAAAGCACTCTTAACTTACTTTTCTAAAATTTCATAAAATAACTTACAATGGAGATAAATATAATGGAACATTGTCTTTTTTATTAGTATTTTATTAGTATTTTGATAGTGGAAGTTACGCATATGGAATTTTCTTTTTTTAATTATTATTTTTTCATGGTGCACGCTAATTAATTTAAACATGTTGTTTGAAATAAAAATTAATTAGAATCAAACAATCAATTAACTTAGCAGAGTCTCCTCGACCAACTATTCTCTTTATCCAACAAATACACGAACCCTTTAACGTCTGGCCACCATTTCTTAGATATTCAGTAATGTTTTTGGCGTTTTGGCTAAGCAAAGTTGTACCTGTAGGTGGTGGGACATCTCCATCACAGTGACAGTCCTTAGCTTCCAAGGCATTTCGAATGCACCAACTCCAATAATCAAAAGAGCAGTTGAAACAGCCAGTCTGCAATTGCAAGAACTGTGCATAAATTTCAATAAATGTCCGGTCTTCTTGAGCAATAGATCAGTTACAATCTCAATGTCACGGAGTTGGTATACATATGTACGTATGTGAATTAAAATATTTATAGATATATCCATTGTATATTGTTTATGTAATGTATCGATAGTGCCAGGGGATTCCAAATGCCAATCTGAATTCGAGTGGGGCAGAACCAGAAGCAGCAGCAGCAGCAGGAACAACATGGGATATCTCCAGTCCACAGTCCGGCACGGCAGAGGAAGGCAATCAATCGGCGTGAAGCTGATAATCGGCGGTTTATTCGTAATCTTCATCCTAATTCTGGTGATGCGAAGCGCCTCCGTCCCCAGTAGCAGCATACCAGTGAGCAATGCTGTCATAGCCACAGGTCTGCGGATCGAATCCCAAGAAGCCCCCTGCCGCAGCTCCGACACTGAGTCCGAATCCGATTTCACGCCCTCCTCCTGCACTAAACTTCCGTCGGCCGTGACTGAGGCCTTGATACACTACGCCACGTCGAACATAACCCCTCAGCAAACCCCGCGGGAGCTGAGCATCACCGCCCGGGTGCTGGATGCCAGGAGCCCCTGCAACTTCCTGGTGTTCGGTCTCGGTTACGACAGCCTCTTCTGGAATACGCTCAACTATGGCGGCCGCACTGTTTTTCTCGAGGAAGATAAGGACTGGATCGCGCAGATCGCAAGGAAGCACCCGGAGCTGAAAGCCTATCACGTCCAGTACTCCACAGCAGTCACCCAGGCCGACGACCTCCTCGCCTACGCGCGCTCTGGAGAATGCCGGCCCTCGGGTCTCGAACTGGAGACCTCGGCGTGCAAGCTCGCCCTCAAAAACCTGCCCCCCGAGGTGTACAGCACCGAGTGGGACGCCATCATGATCGATGCGCCCCGAGGTTATTTCCCGGAAGCTCCCGGTCGTATGACGGCCATCTACAGCGCGGGTGTCATGGCGCGAAACAGGAAGAGGGAGGGGAACACGGATATCTTCGTGCACGACGTGGATAGGGCGGTGGAGGAGAAGTATTCAAAGGCATTCCTGTGCGAGAACAATTTAGTGGAATTCGAAAGCCGCCTCTGGCATTTCAGCGTTCCGCCCAATGAGGGTTCGAAAGAGGACGAGTTCTGTGGCGGAACGCGAGGTCAGAAGTATATCGAGCAGGCGAGCACCGGAAGCCCTTGATGGCGCTGCTTTTGCAAGTCGAGATAAATCTTAATTGCTGTTAAATTTTCTTCAGGTAAGATTTGACGAAGGGTTTTGACATATTCTCTGCATCAAGGAGACCGCGTTGCAGAGATTCGAACTCCGTCCTATTCTCTTCTTTTCGCTTTTTCGCTTTTTTTTTTTTTTTATAAAAATAAGAAATTCGAGTTTATTTGAGGAATTTGATCAAACTGCTGTGGGAAGATTGGAAGCCCCTGTGAATGCTTGTGAGGTTATGGCCGCTTTTGAATTTATATGTATTTGTTTACTCTTTAACGCCCATTCAAACTCTGTTTTTTTACCTGGCCATATTTGAAAATGGGCAAGTTAGGCTATCAGACAAGGTTCTTGTATTTTTAAATTAATTTAGATAATATAAGGTTGGATCAGAGAATTCTCAGTGGAATAAATTTAAATTTCGCCCTTTGTCAGTAGCTTTAAGATTTTGATACTGAATGATATAATCGATTGAATACTCTGCTTTTCGGATTCTTCTATATCATTAGTTTTTTATTTTGAAATCCATATCAGCTTGCTTCCAAAGTTCCACCCTCTATGGTGGATAGTTAAATCAATTACAAGTAGATTCATTGAAGAAAACTTGAATTCACTCTTTCTAAGCTTGACATTTTAGAAACTGAATCATGATTCTTATTTAGGCATGAAATCACCAACAATTCTTTAAATATAGTGGGAGAACTTATAGTAATTTAGTATGCCTATCAGTAGTGAGACAGTCATTGCTATTGATGAATGCAAATTGATTTATCATCATTATTCAAGGAAAACTACACTATCTAAAATAATTCTGAAAAATTACTAATAATTTTGTGAAAAAAACCACATTAAATTATAATTTATTTTTTTTTTCAAGCAAACAATCACACTCATCCACTTGAGCTAATCCACCAACTCACCAAACTGAATCAAATTGTAACTATAATAAATTGAAAAGATAAATAACTTTCTTTCATAATTCCATGTCAGTACTGCAACAGTCCTAACATGAATCACTCCAGAATCATTATTTGAAGAGACACTGTTGGCCTTTCCTCCTGTCAGCCCAACCAATGAGTCACAAGATCCTTGGTTTATTTGGATTCATTGTTTTTTAACCACTGTTATATTTATACTTGAATTTGTTATCAATCACTCAGCATAGCCACACTGGATCCCATCCCATTGAATTCATAAAAGCAAATATTAAATCTATGGTGGAAACATGCAATCCTGGGACATGATTAAGATTTTTACCATCCAAGTGTGCTTCTGGATGTTGAATTATCAGAATTACTCATCAGAATTCAGCATAATTTATCTTGCACTATGCCATTAAAACGTTGATACCATGGCAATTCAAAGGATCTGCAAATAACAGGTTGGGTTTCACCTTCATTGCTACGAGTGATAAATAATGAAGAAGAGGTCATTTACAGAACTGGTATAGTTCAAGTTGTTTTCATGCAGTTTCCATTATCATATGGGTTATTTTAAGAAAGAGCCCACTTCTTTAAGCTGTTTATGATATTCTAAACTTGAAACTTGTTCGTAAATTGAGAAGGAAAATGTATAAGTTGATTAATATTTAATCAGTGTAGATTTATCTTAAAATCCTATTTATCAAGTATTTAGAAAGATCAAATGTTAGAGTATTGTATAAGTTTTGATATGTTGTTTTGGAATGTGAGAGTATTGTTTAAGCTTTTATGTATTGTTTTGAAATGTGAGAGTATTATTAAACTTTTGTATGTTTTTTTGGAATGTGAGAGTATATTTTTTTTTAATGCTGTTTTGGAATTGTTTAAGTTTTGATATGTTGTTTTGGAATGTGAGAGTATTATTTAAGCTTTTATGTATTGTTTTGGAATGTGAGAGTATTATTAAACTTTTGTATGTTTTTTTGGAATGTGAGAGTATATATTTTTTTAACGCTGTTTTGGAATGTGAAAAGTTATTAAAATTACAAAATATTTTAAAGTTTTTAATTGATAAAAAAATTAAATATTTTTAAGTTTTTAATTTATTTTAAAAATATAAAATATCTGTAATAGTTAATTGGGTTTAGTTTGAGTAGTTGAGAGGAATGATTGTAACCTTCCCAACAGTCTATGATATTCTAAATCTGTTTAACAAATTGAAAAGGAAGTGTAGAGGTGCTTCAGTGATATTTAATAAAGGTGTTGGCTAGTTGTTCAACAAAATGGTAAATTTACACCAATCACTATTTTTTGTTGTTCAAAATCCATTTCTGCATTGCTGAAAAACTCTCAAGACACTCGGATTTTACAGAAATAATCACTTAAATCTACTCATCCAACAATTTCTGGCAAGTTTTCGGGCAAATATCCCTTGAAAAAATCTTCATTTCTTAGAATCTTTAGCCTACGACTTTAATAAAAGTGAAATTTGTTTTGGAATGTGAAAGTATTGTTTAAGCTTTTATAGGTTGTTGTAAAAATTACAAAATATTTTCAAGCTCTTAATTGATAAAATAAATTAAATATTTTTATGTTTTTAATTTATTTAAAAAATATAAAATATTTTTAAGTTTTTAATTAATTTTGTATACATGTATAATAATTTTATAGTTAATTGGGTTTAGTTTGAGTGATTTGAAAAATGATTGTGAACTTCTCCACTCAAATTTAATTCTCTAGATAATCATAGAAAAAAATTAACAATTTTATTATTTATAAATTATTAATAATTAAATTGTATTAATATGACACTTTCATCAAAACCTTCTCACTAAACCTTCTCACTAAATGTCAATAAAGTCCAATGCAAATCCAAAAAAATACCTTTCATCATATAACAACTTAGTCAAAGTGAAATTATTATAAACATCATTTCCTAAAAAAAATTATTAAGTTTGGCATTTTCTATACATATGTCTCAAAAGGCTAAATTAACAACATGATAATGCACTCCGTTCTTTAAGGTTTCAGATAAAGTATATGACCTGTTTCATTGATTGATATAGATTTTTGGTTTTTTTAAATACCGTTAATCTATAAAAGTTGTTCAACAATTATTCACAGTAGTAGACTATTATTTATAGTAGTAGAGTATGTTGAGATATTCAACTTTTTAAAAGGAGGTTTCTCATGAGACATGTTTGATAGTTGTTAGATTAATTAAGGTGTAAGTGTTGAAGAATAATGGAGATGTATGATCTATTAGTTAATTTTTAATCATATTTATTTAAGCAAACAAAACTTAAAACATACACGATAAACAAAATAATGTAGATATCATTAAAATACATCACAACAAGATAGAAATGAGCATAACAATGATTCAATCCCATTGTATTAAGTATAACAATTGATTACATCTCACACTGAAAATAGAATGTACATCAACCATGTGAAGTAGAACTAACCATAATTATGAGTAACTAACATAATGAATTCAATGTTCTTCCCTCCTACATAGGAAGCAATGTATATATGGGTAAATGAGGCACTTATACAAGATTTCAGACTAATTGTTGCAATCCACTCATACAAACGATGCTATGTGCCTTTAATAAAATGTGACTTCCTCCATTATATCTAAGGACATCTTACTATAAATCTTTGACTTTCTCTCAATATCAATGGAACAATATCCATAGGAGACTCGCTAATCTCAAACATAGTTAGGAATTGTTTTTCCCTTGATTGTCAGGTAATCCAATGACTTTAACTTAATAAATCAAACTCAACCCTATCCACTTAATGACTTTGACACTATCTTCAACATTAAGCCCTTGCAGAGCACCACATCTCAATGTTTGAACATAGACGATGTATTAGGATCAAATGTCAAACTGAATCAATTGATGCCCTCATTATATTCTAAGAATGTACATCTTCCACTCCACTTCCAACTTTACCACTTCTTCAGATACTATCAACAAAATAAATTAAAATTAAACACTTGTTAAATGCATGACTAATTATTGCTTCCCAATTAAAGCTTCCTTAAGCACAATGTTTAGTGATGTCCCATTGATACTTGATTCTCAACATGTGGGGTTGATGCCACTACCTCTGTCTAAAAAGTGTCATTGACTCCAACATGTGTAATCATACATTTACTGCACTCAAACAAGGTCCATTCTTTCGTTCTAACACTTTGTTCTTCTAAGGAACGTAAGGAGTAGTCTTTTGCCTAGTGATTCTTGCCTATTAGCAATACTCAACAAACTTCAAGAAGATAATTTCTCTACCATTTCATCTTTTTGCACATTGATGTGTCCACCAAAGTGCTTGTAAATAAGCATCCAGAACTCCTTGAACTCGCCAAATACCTATGATTTCTTTCTTAGAAAGTACAGGGATGACTTTTGAGAATAGTCATTAACAGAGGTGATGAAGTACTTAACACCCCTTTGATGTTCATTCCTATAGGCTACACATTTGTGTGCATCAAGTCAAGCAATCATGTTGTTCGATCCTAGTTGACCCTATTGAAATTCCTTCCTATGTTGCTTCTAGGGTTATAACATGATAGAACCCTAAAGTCACTTTACCACCATTCTTGTGGATTCCCTTGCCTATCTTACATACCCTTGCTAGGTTTTGCTAACAAAATGTCCTAATTTCGACTTTGCTACTTAAGCCAATCATCAACATTAACTACCCAAATCGTCTTAATCTACTTTATAAAAATAAGCATCAACTTCACCTTTGTTTTTAACATTATTAGCAACATGAAACTAACAATAGCAATAGCAGCAACATGAAACTAACAATGGAATTGGCATGGAATGACTAGTCCTATCTTTGACATCCTTGGTAAACCTATTTCCACTCTAATGCATTGTGCACTTTGACAAATTAGACATGGTTGTAACATTAACATCGATCATCTTATTTACTAACAAGAAGTTCTTATTAGCCTTAGACACATGTATAATATGCAATTAATCTACTTCACCTCGCTTCACCTTATAGAGTAACAATCTAATCAACAATGAAGGTTGAGTTTCACCTTCATTGCTACAAGTGATAAATAATGAAAAATAGGTCATTTACAGAATTGGTATAGTTCAAGTTGTTTTCATGGAGTTTCCATCATCATATGGGTTATTTTAAGAAAGAGCCCACTTCTTTAAGCGGTCTATAACTTGTTCGCAAATTGAGAAGGAAAATGTATAGGTTGGTTAATATTTGAGAAGGAAAATGTATAGGTTGGTTAATATTTAATCAATGTAGATTTATCTTAAAATCCGATTTATCAAGTATTCAGAAAGATCAAATGTTAGAGTATTGTTTAATCTTTTATATGTTGTTTTGGAATGTGAGAGTATTGTTTAAGCTTTTATGTTTTGTTTTGGAATGTGAGAGTATTGTTAAACTTTTGTATGTTTTTTTGGAATGTGAGAGTATTGTTTTTTTTTAATGTTGTTTTGGAATGTGAGAAGTTATTAAAATTACAAAATATTTTAAAGTTTTTAATTGATAAAAAAAAAAATATTTTTAAGTTTTTAACTTATTTTAAAAATATAAAATATCTGTAATAGTTAATTGGGTGAAATGTAGAAGTGCTTCAGTGATATTTAATAAAAGTGTTGGCTAGCTGTTCAACAAAATGGTAAATTTACACGAATCACTATTTTTTGTTGTTTCAGAATCCATTTCTGAATGCAGAAATGGATTCAGCATGTTGAAAAATATTCCCAGGACACTCGGATTTTACAGAAATAATCACTTGAATCTACTCATCCAACGTAGGATTTCGGGCAAATATCCCTTGAAAAAATCTTCATTTCTTAGAATCTTTAATCTAAGACTTTAATAAAAGTGAAATTTGTTTTGGAATATGAAAGTATTGTTTAAGCCTTTGTAAGTTGTTATAAAAATTACAAAATATTTTCAAGTTTTTAATTGATGAAAAAATTAAATATTTTGAAGTTTTTAATTTATTTAAAAAATATAAAATATTTTTAAGTTTTTAATTGATTCTGTACATAGGTTTAATAATTTTATAGTTAATTGGGTTTAGTTTGAATGATTAAGAGAAATGATTATGAACTTACTCACTCACATTCAATTTCCTAGACAATTTAAGAAAAAAAAAATTATTATTTCTAAATTATTAATAATTAAATTGTATTAATATAACACTTTTATCAAAACCTTCTAACCAAATGCCAATAAAGTACTTAAAAAACACCTTTCATATAACAAGTTAAATTATTATAAACATCATTTCCAAAAAAGAATTATTAAGTTTGGCATTTTTTATACATATGTCTCAAAAAGCTAAACATGATAATGCACTTTGTTCTATAAGGTTTCATGCTTTGGATAAAGTATATGACCTGTTTAATTGATTAATATGGTTTTTTGGTTTTTTAAAGATTCTTAATCCACAAAAGGTGTTCACCAATTATTCATAGTAGTAGAGTATGTTGAGATATTCAACTTTCTAAAGGAAGGAGGTTTCTCGTGAGACATGTTTGATAGTTGTT
>ML808602.1:65233-83599 GCA_009831015.1 Picea engelmannii | reverse complement strand
AATTAAGAAAATAAAAAATAAAGTTAGCAATATCATGAGGGACTATACAAAGTCTAATTAATTTACTATTTATTTTACTTAAGTACATGTTTAAGAAAATGAAGTATACGATATACATTGATAAGTGTTACAAATTGTTTTATAGAAAAAGTCATATGATTTTTTTTCATGTAGAAAAAGTCATATGATATTTTCATATTTAAGAAATTGATCTTAAACAAATCTCTTAATAGCAAATAGACTATTTCTAAGGACATTGATAACAAATCAACTTGAAACCGAATTTTGCAGATGATGATTTATACTTGTTCTAACAACATTTATAACAAATCTACTTGATTTATACTTTGCAGATGATGACTTATACTTGTTCTAAGGACATTGATAGAAAATCAACTTGATTTATATTTTGTAGATGTTGTTTTATACTCATTCTAATGACATTGATAGAAAATCAACATGAAATTTTCATATGATGATTTATTCTTATTCTAAATACATTACTAATCAAAATTACTAGTAAAATTAAAAAAAAGAAAGATCGAAATGAAATTGACATTTATTTGAATTATAAAAATGACATTAACTTTTAAGTTTAGAAAATAAATCTAAATATGTATAATAAAATTAATTGTAACTTGTAATTTGAGAAAACAAATTTAAAAATATATATATTATAAGATTATTTGTACCTTATGGTGTGGGTAAGATCCATTTATTGGGGTTCCATCCCTTCATACATTTTGCAATTTATTTTTATATATTATTTCTTGTTGTGTTGCATTGTTAATATCAATGAACTTTTCATCATTTGTTTTAATTATAATATATATATATATATATATATATATATATATATATATATATATATATATTAAGAAAATAAAAAATAAAGCTAGCAATACCATGAGGGAACAATTGTGAAACAACTATACAAAGTCCAATTAATTTGCTATTTAATTTATTTAAGTGCATGTTTAAAAAAATGAAGTATATAATATGTATTGATAAGTGTTACAAATTGTTTTATAGAAAATGTCATATGATATTTTCATACTGAAGAAATTTATCTTAAACAAATCTCTTAATAGCAAATAGACTATTTCTAAGGACATTGATAGAAATTCATGATCCATATTGGATCAATATATTATTTTTCATCTATCTTGATGCTTTATGGGTGAAAAAAATGGAGGAATCAACTTGCAGAGCCATGTTAGCGACTGGTCCCAATTTGGAAACATGGGTCCAAAAAATCATCTAAAAACTTTCAGAGCCATTTTGAGGCATCAAATGACACTTTTTTATGGCCCAAACCTTACTATCGAGCAAGAAACTATATTATACACACCAATACCTTTCCAATGGTGCAAGAATTGCCTCAATCAGAGTTTGTATGCAAAAGTTATGTCTCATGCAAGTTGACCTACCGTATTGATCACCATGGTGCAAATGGATGCCATGTCAACCCCCATTACTTAAACATGTGGGGCTAGCTATGTAGTGTATTTTCTATAACATTCTAGAAGGCCCAAACCAGATCACTAATTAAAGGTTGAGGAATTCAATACCCTAACCCTAAATGACTATCGAGCTATGTTAAATATTGGGCTGCTAGGAGGAAAATGGGTTTCATTCTTTTGCATTGTAACTTATTGCATACCCGAGCATAATAGTTGACAGTGGTATTTCGTGAGCATAAAAGAGGAGGAGAGATTTTGTAGCAGCCATACAAGCCACCGTGTCAAAGGAAACTCCATAAAGAGTGTCTCTTTCTTTGTACTTACATTCAAACAAAAGAGAGCAGAGAGACCTCACCTTCTAGCTGAGTTTTCTCCCATATTGGGTTTCCCAGGTCATATATTGTGTTTATTTTTGGATGGTATGTGTATTATTTATGTTCTACCACGACCGAATGAAGATTTTCTCATGAGGAGGGCTTGGAGTCGGAGTTGGAGGCGACATCGGAGCCACAACAAGGGGGTTTCATGGTATTCGATCGACTGACCTGCCGCGATGTCATCGTTTCCCACTGGTATGCTGTTGGGGATGGAGGTGTTTCATATCATGAGAATTACGATGAAGAAGGAGAATAAACCTTCGATTATCAACTTAAAGTTGATTGATTGCCTTCCTCTGTTGTGTCGGACTGTGGACTGAGATATCCCATGTTGTTCCTTCTCCTGTTGCCTCTACCCCACTCCAATTCGGTTACCAATATTCACCTTGCTAAGCAGCATTCAATGTCGTGTAGTAGGGTCGTTAATGTTCGATCTCCATAACATGGATAAGGAATAACATGCTCCATGAAGGTGTACATGCTCTACTCCTTTTGGATTTGACCCTGTGACCTCCTAGGAGAAAACACATGCTTTTAATCATTAGGCCACTCAAGTTGTACATATACAATGTTAATATAATTAATTATGAAATCTATATGAAATGCAAGAACATGTTTGAGTTGCGATGATCACCTGGACGAAGCAATGGTCTCCATTGCATTGAGTTCCCGGGGGAGAGGGAAAAGCGTTTGTTGAATCTACATCTTGGTGAGCTGCTTGTCTTGCTGGAGACATTGCGCTGCTCACTTTGTGGAAGTTTGTCACAAAATTGTTGAGGCTGAGGCCATTCAAAAAGTCAGGCTACATGAGAGTACAGTGTGCAGAAGGAATCTTTGCACTTTTCTGCAACCTTGTCGACCTGCTTCTGTTGGATACAAGGTGCTTGGGGCAAGGTTGTAGTGGTTGCAGTGTTCTTTTGTTCCCCTTTTGAACAGATTGTGAAGAAGCTGAATTTTGCAGTATGAGATACTACCTTGCGACACTGTTTAGGTGGAACAGTAGTCGGAACTACCTATGGTATTCTATAGAGATGACCCCCTAGAGAAACAATGACACTGCGGGGTCGAGACTCATAAATAGTGTGGCGCTTCCACATATATGGTTGGCCCAAGAGAACATCACAGACATCTAGTGGGGCAACATCACATAATACCTCATCCTTGATGGATTGGATGCCATATGACAATCGACATTTCTAGCTGACACGAAGATCTCGTCCTTGGCGAAGCCACCTGATGTTGTATGGCTGCAGGTGTGGTGTTGTCGACAATCCCAACTGTTTGACGACCTCTGCTGAGATGAGGTTTTTCTGGCTTCCGCTATCAACAATAAAATGCAGTGGGGTCCCCTTCACCCACATCTGTGAATGAAAAAGGTGCTCCCCCTCTTCAGGATCTGTTGGTTCTTCTAGTTGAATTGTTGCGGCCACGACAATAGCAGTGGGGTCTGCGTCAATGACCTATCCTTTACCAGTATTTTCATAATCAAATTCTGAATCAGGGTTCGACTCCTTATCTTTGATCTCGGCCACCAATGATTGTTTAAAGCGTCATTCATCGGTGTTGTTCTAGGGGCTTCTGTGGAATTCACACCATTTTCTAGTGTCCTTCTTTGTCTTCCCGTGACCCTTCTTTTCCTGTGTCTTGGACTGGTTTTCGGGAGACTGTTTGTTAGGGCCGTCTTTTTCATACTTTGGTTGTTGTGGATTTGCAGACCCGAACTCCCGTTTGTCCTGGTGCTTAAATTTCTGCTCAATTTTAACAGCATATTGATAAGCAACACCGAGTGATGAGATGTCCAGAAAATCTATTTCAGTCTGGATGTATCTGTGTAGAGCCCCACGATATTTCAGAACCAAATGTCGCTCGGAGTCTTTGATACCCAACTTGGTGCGCAAGGTATGGAAGGCATTGGTGAAATCCATAACTATTTGGCCCCTCTCTTGTTGCAGTGTGGTCCATCTCATGTATTGGTCCTCATAGTTGCCAACAGGGTAATACTGTTCTTTTACCACATCCACAAAAAAATCCCAAGTGGGATCGACCCCATATATTCCAAACTCCTCTGTGGAACTTTGCTCCCAGTAAGTTTCCCACCAATGTTTGACATGAGGGAGAGATTTAAGGAGTGCAAAGGTGATCTTTTCTTTGTCGAAAAAATTGTGAATAGAGAAATAACCTTCTAGCAGAGTTAACCATTTTTCTAGGGTTTCTGCGTCTATCTGTCCTTCAAATACAGGAATATCAAAATTAACTTGTACCTTGAAAGGCGAGGTGCCTCCAAAGTGGCCGATTGATGAAGATGCACTTGATGCTATCGGAAGGCATTTAAGGATGTGGGAAAAATTCTCCATCATTTCATCCCTCTGTCGCGTGAGAGCTTGCTCAAGCAACAGATTGATAGGATCGTCTACTCCGTCGTTTTTCTTTTCTTCCGCCATTGAGGGTTTCTTGGGTGTACAAGAGAGATTGTCTTCAAGAGAGACAAGCTCGAGACTAAACTTTCTATACTCGGACCTCGTCAAGGACATGCACTGAAAAAACGATCAAGAGAAACCTGCTCTGATACCACTAATCCAGATTATTTTCAGCATGAAATGAGAGCGAAGATATAATAAAGAAATGCACAGAGATATCGCATATATCCAATAACATAATAGAAATATATCAGATATGCAACCATAAACACAAAGATACAGTAATACACGATTTCTATTAAGGAAAGAAATGTACAAAGACTGTAAAAATACAGAGTGAAAGACTGGCTAGAATGGTGGTAGCTTATCTCTGAGAAGAGATGTGACGGCTACTCGCATTTGCAAGAAGATGATTACAATGAGGCTCTGAAGGCCTTTTTACAATAAACAAGAATGAAAAAAGTCCTAGACATCCAAAAACCTAACCCTAGGAGATGAAGCGCCAAAAGTCATGTGGGCCTCGTTTGGGTAAGTGGTACATCAACTTCCTGGGGTCGTAACTTTTGCATACGATCTCCGTTTTAGGCGTGTGATAGCTCGTTGGAAAGGTATTGTCGAGGAGATTCATTTTGGGGGCTCAATATGCCTTTGGATATTATTGAGAACCTCGATCTCGAAACTCCTTCATTTGGACCCTCAAAATGGCCCCGGAAGTTAAAACTTGCTAAAAATAGTAAATTACCAAAATGGCCAAAAAACTGTTTTGAGACATTTGGAAAAGGTGGGTGGCCACCGATATCCACCTGGATCAATCCTCCCTCCTTACGAAGTAATGGTCTCCATTGTGTTGAGTTCCCGGGGGAGAGGGAAAAGCGTTTGTTGAATCTGCATCTTGGTGAGCTGCTTGTCTTGCTGGAGACATCGCGCTGCTCAGTTTGTAGAAGTTTTTCACGAACCTGTTGAGGCTGAGGCCATTCAACAAGTTGGGATACATGAGAGGATAGTGTGCAGAAGGAATCTTTGCACTTTTCTGCAACCTTGTCGACCTGCATCTATTGGATATAAGGTGCTTGGGGCGAGGCTGTAGTGGTTTCAGTGTTCTTTTGTTCCCCTTTTGAATAGACTGTGAAGAAGCTTAATTTTGTAGTATGAGATACTACCTCGCGACACTTTTTAGGTGGAACAGTAGTCGAAACTACCTCTGGTATTCGATAGAGATGACCCCCTAGAGAAAAAATGACACTGCGGGGTCGAGACTCATAAATAGCATGGCACTTCCACATATATGGTTGGCCTAAGAGAACATCACAAACATCTAGTGGGGCAACATCACATAATACCTCATCCTTGAAGGGTTGGATGCCATATGACAATTGACATTGCTGGCTGACATGAAGATCTCGTCCTTGGCGAAGCCACCTGATGTTGTATGGCTGTGGGTGTGGTGTTGTCGACAATCCCAACTGTTTGACGACCTCTGCTGAGATGAGGTTTTTCTAGCTTCTGCTATCAACAATAAAATGAAGTGGGGTCCCCTTCACCCACATCTATGAATGAAAAAGGTGCTCCCCCTCTTCAGGATATGTTGGTTCTTCTGGTTGAATTGTTGCGGTCGCGACAATAGCAATGGGGTCTTTGTCAATGATCTGTCCTTTACTAGTATTTTCGGAATCGGATTCTGAATAAGGGTTCGGCTCCTTGTCTTTGATCTCGGCCACCAATGACTGTTTATAGCGACATTCATCGGTGTTGTGCCAGGGGCTTCTGTGGAATTCACACCATTTTCCGGTGTCCTTTGTCTTCCCGTGACCCTTCTTTTCCTGTGTCTTGGACTGGTTTTCGGGAGACTATTTGTTAGGGCCATCTTTTTCATACTTTGGTTGTTGCATATTTGCAGACCTGAACTCCCGTTTGTTCTGGTGCTTAAATTTCTGCTCAATTTTAACAACATATCGATAAGCAACACCGAGTGATGAGATGTCTAGAAAATCTATTTCAGTCTGGATGTATCTGTGTAGAGCCCCACGGTATTTCAGAACCAAATGTCGCTCGGAGTCTTTGATACCCAACTTGGTGCGCAAGGTATGGAAGGCATTGGTGAACTCTGGAACTATTTGGCCCCTCTCTTGCCGCAGTGTGGTCCATCTCATGTATTGGTCCTCATAGTTGCCAACAGGGTAATACTGTTCTTTTACCACATCCACAAAAAAATCCCAAGTGGGATCGGCCCCATATATTCCAGACTCCTATGTGGAAATTTGCTCCCAGTAAGTTTCCCACCAATGTTTGACATGAGGGAGAGCTTTAAGGAGTGCGAAGGTGATCTTTTCTTTGTCAGAAAAATTGTGGATAGAGAAATAATCTTCTAGCAGAGTTAACCATTTTTCTAGGGCTTCTGCGTCTATCTATCCTTAAAATACAAGAATATCAAAATTAACTTGTACCTTGAAAGGTGAGGTGCCTCCAAAGTGGCCACTTGATGAAGATGCGCCTAATTCTATCGGTAGGCGTTTAAGGATGTGAGAAAAATTCTCCATCATTTCATCCCTCTGTCACGTGAGAGCTTGCTCAAGCAACAGATTGATAGGATCGTCTGCTCCGTCGTTTTTCTTTTCTTCCGCCATTGAGGGTTTCTTGGGTGTACGAGAGCGATTGTCTTTAAGAGAGACAAGCTCGAGACCAATATTTCTATACTCGGACCTCGTCGGGGACATGCACTAAAAAAATGATCAAGAGAAACCTGCTCTGATACCACTGATCCATATTATTTTCGGCACAAAATGAGAGCGGAGATATAATAAAGAAATGCATAGAGATATCGCGTATATCCAATAACATAATAGAAATATATCAGATATGCAACCATAAACACATAGATACAGTAATACAAGATTTCTATTAATGAAAGAAATTTACAAAGACTGTAAAAATAAGAAATGTACAGAGACTGTAAAAATACAGAGTGAAAGACTCGCTAGAATGGTGACAGCTTATCTCTGAGAAGAGATGCGACGGCTACTCGCATTCGCAAGAAGATGATTACAATGAGTCTCTGAAGGCCTTTTTACAATAAACAGGAATGCCAAAATTCCTAGACATCCAAAAACCTAACCCTAGGAGATGAAGCGCCAAAAGTCATGTGGGCCCCGTTTGGGTAAGTGAGTACATCAACTTCCCGGGGTTGTAACTTTTGCATACGATCTCTGTTTTAGGCGTGTGATAGTTTGTTGGAAAGGTATTGTCGAGGAGATTCATTTTGGGGCTCAATATGCCGTTGAATATCATTGAGAACCTTGATCTCAAAAAACCTTCATTTGGACCCTCAAAATGGCCCCAGAGGTTAAAACCTGCTAAAAATAGTAAATTGCCAAAATGGCTAGAAAACTGTTTTGAGCCATTTGGAAAAGGTGAGTGGCCACCGATATCCACTTGGATCAATCCTACCTCCTTACGAAGAAATGGTCTCCATTGTGTTGAGTTCCCGGGGGAGAGGGAAAAGCGTTTGTTGAATCTACATCTTGGTGAGCTGCTTGTCTTGCTGGAGACATCGCATTGCTTAGTTTGTGGAAGTTTTTCATGAACCTGTTGAGGCTGAGGCCATTCAACAAGTCGGGCTACATGAGAGGATAGTGTGTAAAATGAATCTTTGCACTTTTATGCAACCTTGTCGACCTGCTTTTGTTGGATACAAGGTGCTTGGGGTAAGGCTGTAGTGGTTGCAGTGTTCTTTTGTTCCCCTTTTGAACAGACTGTGAAGAAGGTGAATTTTGTAGTATGAGATACTACCTTGTGACACTTTTTAGGTGGAACAGTAGTCGGAACTACCTCTGGTATTCTATAGAGATGACCCCCTAGAGAAACAATGACACTGCGAGGTCGAGACTCATAAATAGCGTGGCGCTTCCACATATATGGCTGGCCCAAGAGAACATCACAGAAATCTAGTGGGGAAACATCACATAATACCTCATTCTTGAAGGGTTGGATGCCATATGACTATCGACATTGCTGGCTGACAAGAAGATCTCGTCCTTGGCGAAGCCACCCGATGTTGTATGGCCGCGGGTGTGGTGTTGTCAACAATCCCAACTGTTTGACGACCTCTGCTGAGATGAGGTTTTTCTGGCTTTCGCTATCAACAATAAAATGCAGTGGGGTCCCCTTCACCCACATCTGTGAATGAAAAAGGAGCTCCCCCTCTTCAGGATCCGTTGGTTCTTCTAGTTGAATTGCTGCAATCGCAACAATAGCAGTGGGGTCTACGTCAATGATCTGTCCTTTACCAGTATTTTTGGAATCGTATTCTGAATCAGGGTTCGACTCCTTGTCTTTGATCTCAGCCACCAATGACTGTTTAGAGCGACATTCATCGGTGTTGTGCCAGGGCCTTCTGTGGAATTCACACCATTTTCCAGTGTCCTTCTTTGTCTTCCCGTGACCCTTCTTTCCTGTGTCTTGGACTGGTTTTCGGGAGACTGTTTGTTAGGGCCGTCTTTTTCATACTTTGGTTGTTGCGGATTTGCAGACCCAAACTCCCGTTTTTTCTGGTGCTTAAATTTCTGCTCAATTTTAACAACATATCGATAAGCAGCACCGAGTGATGAGATGTCTAGAAAATCTATTTCAGTCTGGATGTATCTGTGTAGAGCCCCACGGTATTTTAAAACCAAATGTCTCTCGGAGTCTTTGATACCCAACTTGGTGTGCAAGGTATGGAAGGCATTGGTGACAGGGATGATTTTAAGGATGGAAATTTATTTTAAAATGTAGAAACCTTGGCGAATCTTACTAATCCTTCATATGCCAACTATAAATGTTTGGCGATATTTTTGTAAAAATATTCAAATTTCTAAGGATTTTATACATTTTTTATAAATTTTTGGTGATTTTTAAGGTAAAATAATTTTATCCTATAGAATTTGGGCGAATCATTTTTAAAATAGCGAATCTGGTTTTTGGAAAAACCATGGAAAATTAGCCCATGAGCGAAATTTAGCCCCTAAAATCATCCATGATTGGTGAACTCTGGAACTATTTGGCCCCTCTCTTTCCACAGTGTGGTCCATCTCATGTATTGGTCCTCATAGTTGCCAACAAGGTAATACTGTTCTTTTACCGCATCCACAAAAAAATCCCAAGTGGGATCAACCCCATATATTCCAGACTCCTCTGTGGAACTTTGCTCCCAGTAAGTTTCCCACCAATTTTTGACATCAGGGAGAGATTTAAGGAGTGTGAAGGTGATCTTTTGTTTGTTGAAAAAATTGTGAACAGAGAAATAACCTTCTACCAGAGTTAACCATTTTTCTAGGGTTTCTGCGTCTATCTGTCCTTCAAATACAGGAATATCAAAATTAAATTGTACCTTGAAAGGCGAGGTGCCTCCAAAGTGGCCTCTTGATGAAGATGCGCCTGATGCTATCGGCAGACGTTTAAGGATGTGGGCAAAATTCTCCATCATTTCGTCCCTCTGTTGCGTGAGAGCCTCAAGAAACAGATTGATAGGATTGTCTGCTCCATCGTTTTTCTTTTCTTCCGCCATTGAGGGTTTCTTGGGTGTACGAGAGCGATTGTCTTCAAGAGAGACAAGCACGAGACCAAAATTGCTATACTCGGACCTCGTCGGGGACATGCACTGAAAAAATGATCAAGAGCAACCTGCTCTGATACCATTGATCCAGATTATTTTCGGCACGAAATGAGAGCGAAGATATAATAAAGAAATGCATAGAGATATCACGTATATCCAATAAAATAATAGAAATATATCAGAGATGAAACCATAAACACAGAGATACAGTAATACATGATTTCTATTAATGGAAGAAATGTACAGAGACTGTAAAAATATAGAGTGAAACACTCGATAGAATGGTGGCAGCTTATCTCTGAGAAGAGATGTGACCGCTACTCGTGTTTGCAAGAAGATGATTACAATGAGGCTCTGAAGGAATTTTTACAATAAAAATGAATGCCAAAAGTCCTAGACATCCAAAAACCTAACCCTAGGAGATGAAGCGCCAAAAGTCATGTGGGCCCCATTTGGGTAAGTGAGTACATCAACTTCCCGGGGTCATAACTTTTGCATACGATCTCCGTTTTAGGCGTGTGATAGCTCGTTGGAAAGGTATTTTCAAGGAGATTCATTTTGGGGGCTCAATATTCCTTCAAATATAATTGAGAACCTCGATGTCAAAAAAAATTCATTTGGACCCTCAAAATGGCCCCGAAAGTTAAAACCTGCTAAAAATAGTAAATTTCCAAAATGGCCAGAAAACTATTTTGAGCTATTTGGAAAAGGTGGGTGGCCACCGATATCCACCTGGATCATTGGTAGTAGGGATGAATTGTTGAGGTCTTCAAGGTTCCAGCAGGGCATGGCACCTTCCATCTTGGGGGTTTAGGAGTCGTACAACCCAGATCTACTCTTTCTTTGGTCTTTAGTGAGTATTCGGCCTTTGGGAGGCTTGTGGTCTTCTATTGGAGAATTTTGTAGCAGCTCCTATTATATTATTGGATCCATCTGTTGAGTTTTCCAGATCGACATCTTCATTGTATCAGGTTCTTCTATTTATGAATAAAATCAGATTTGAGATGTTTTGGCTTGTCTATCACGTTGTTTATCTTGGATATGGTTGAGGTATGTTCCATTACAATATATTCTTGTTTATTGCTGCAAACACACATATAAACCATTAGTAAAACCCTAAGAGTAACCTAAAGGATCACTATAAGCAAAGTGTTTGACGAAATGCCACAACCAATAAAAGTTTAAAAAGACACCCAAAACCGTGATGTTCCTTTCATCTTGGCTTGGGAACATTACAGTGGTATCAGAGCTTAGATTCCTGCCAGCCAATGGGAATTAACACATGCATGCAGAGCCATAGAGGGATCTTCCATAAGAAGAGATGGATATTAAGGATTCTTCTAGAGAGACTGTATGTTGTAGATGAGAATATTACTACTAACTTAGTGAGAGAAATAAGGCTCAAGTAACATTCCAACAATATTTATCCATGAAAAATCCTAGGTGGAGCACAGATGAGATTACATTATGGGTCAATCGGGCAATGGAATACATGCCCAAAACAACTAGATGGAAGGAAGCACAGAAAAACCCCACACCCATTAGGAGCACACAACGTTGCTACAGTTTCAAGGTGCCTTGGGAACCAGTTCATAGGTGTAGGGGTAAGGGCAAGAAACATATTATTGAGGTGAACTATGATAGTGATTATGAGGTGTGTGAGGATTGAGCGATAGATTCTTATCTGGAGCAGTCTAATGATGATAGTGACTCTTGCATAAAGGCTAGTGATAGTGACTCTTGCACACAGGCTGATGATTCTAGCACGCTTGAGGAGGATATTGATCCTTGTGTAGTGGATAGACAGTCAGGTGGATAGGACGATAGTACCAGTGCTTTAACAAACATATCTTGTACTATTGATGACCTTACACCTCAACAGAGTGGTGACACTAGTGAGGACTCACATGTGTTATCACCTAGATCTGATGAGCTCCCTATGAAGGACATGACACAATTGTCATCCTTTCAGGCACCTACGATAGCCACATCACATGAGGATACCAGTAGTATGTCAGATATGATGGAGGAGCTTTGTGTGAGGGATGCACCCCATGGACATGTAGATCCATTGATCCAGGAGGAGGTACAGGACATACATACAGTTGACCTTACACATACAGATCAACATGAGGAGATTGAGTCACAACTTTTGGAGACTCCATTAGTTGAGAAGGTTGTGGAGACTGATAGATTGATGGAGTAGTTACTTCCAGGATCGACCTGCAGTGATGAGGATGCACTCCTTATTAGTCAGGATGACCATAGCACGTGTCTGGACACATCTATATGGGATCCAGGCGTAGATGATAGTAGTAGGGTGAGTGCACATGAGGATACGACTGCTCATAAAGGATACAATGTGATTCAAAGGGAGATAACATCTAGTGATGGGATGCAGTGGCATACAGGAGGAACCAACAACACAATAGACAGTGGGCAGTTCAACACATTATCTTATGCAGAGAGTGTTTTTGGGGATTCCATAGTTGACACTAGCAGGACTGACACTAGCAGTGAAGAGTATGAGGTGGCACCTCAACATGACTGTGATCAGGAGTCACACCACTTAGAAGCGAAGTTGGGATTCAATGAGGATATGATCATAGAAACCACCAGGCGCAGTGATGACATGCATGTATTTATGACAAGTTACTACTGGAGAGCATAAGTGGCACATGGTAGTTCAGATGAGGGATTTTCCATGGAGGATTTTCATACTCTCAAGGAGAGGGTATCTATGATGAGGACCGACTACCAACAGTTGTTGACTGACATGGATTACCTATTGCAGATTGGTGAGATGTATCATGAGGCTCTGAGGGAGCAGGAGTTAGAGGTGGACATAATCAATCAGGAGTTGGAGAGCACTCGAGGATTCTTGAGAGGCACACAGACAACCCCCCAAGAATCAGAGTTCGGATCAGATGAACTTCTTGAGGAGATTCGTCAGAGCTCCACTTCATCGATCCCAGTGGACACTCAGATATGTCCTTTGGTCACATGGCTAGAGGATGTTGGAGATTTGGCAGAGGAGCACCAGTTGATGGAGGACACTTCCATTTGTGTTCTGAGAGCGAATGACCTCCCTATAGAGGTTGATCCATTAGTATGCCCAAGATCTATGATAGAACATGAGTTTATGGGAGACGACATGAGTATGCTGGGGCATACATCTATGAGTGATAGTTCACAGAGACATGCCGAGATATGTAGTCAATTTCAGACAGATGTAGTGGATTGCAGGGAGGATACACACTTAGGGGAGTGTGCAGATGTCACTCCTTTGCATCAGCGCGTAGTTATGAGATCTCACCTTCACCATTTCAGCAGTTGCATGGGAGATGAGAGATGGAGATTGGTTGAGAAACACTTAGAGGAGTTACTTCCAATTGTACCTGATGATTGGGGTTTAATGATGACTATAGGTGAGCAGTTATTAGGGGTACTGGTAGACGTTCTTTTAGTCAAATCCTTGGGATTGACCAAGACATGTGGTATTTTTCAGTCCTACGGTCAGATGCAGATGTTTCTATTAGCCTTTTTTGACACGTTTATCATAGGTAGAAACATGAGGAGAGATAGATAGTGGATGAGGACATTGGGAGTGGCTAGGCTGAGATCACCTGACATGAGTGTTTTTACAACACTCAACCAGATAGAGGTGGATCGTCATAGGCAGCCAGTGGAGATTTGGTGCGTGATGGTGAGCATCATAGGCCAGATGATAGCAGATGAGCACAGAGGAATTCTGACAGTGATCAGTCTGACACGGGAGGAGTTAGAGGAGATTGGAAGTGATAAACTTCCAAGTTTTCCATGGGATCCGGGAGTTCATGTGGTTAGCAAGATGTTTCACTACATGATGACCTAGGTTGCACCAGAGAGCCACATAGTCCACTAGGGGTTGGTTTGGAGTTGGCCTGCAGGAATTTGTCTGATGGAGCAAGGCAACTTTTCACTCTTGATCATCATGATCACACATAGAGATAGTTGGGCAGGTACTACTTCCACAGAGATGTCTTTACAGATACATTTTTTGGACAGCAGGTCCAATGGTCACAAGTATTTCAGCTTTAGGATCTAGGGGAGGAGGATCCAGTATGTATGCAGGGGGCAGGCAGTCATGGTCAAAGTAGTGCAGAGCCAACATGGTGATCTTCGAAAGAGGTTAGCATGGGACCCAGGGATTGCAGGATTGAGCATTGTACTGACTGACAGAGGTGAGTGGACCTTTGCAGGAGAATTTGTTCTGACTTTCCATTAAGCTTCAGTGTTGATGGGAGCACATCGCTTGAGGTTGTCTCATGGAGGTCTTGCAGTACCTCATTCTAGCATCAGTAGGTGCAGTTGATGGAGGCTGTGTTGATATTGATAGCATCTTGGAGGATGGACTCATTTTGGGATGAGGCCATGTATCATGTGCAGGAGACTCATAGAGTTGGTATATTTAAGGATTATGCTTCCCAGGGGCTAGAAGTTCATGACTTGATATGGGACCCAAGGGGCAGAGTGTATGATTTTTCATCTTTGGATGGGTTCTACTGTGTATCCCACAGGTGGAAATGGCATCCCAGTATTATAATTGAGGAGATTTAGGTATTGCTTGGGGACAAGCAATTTTCTAGCAGGGATGAATGTAATGTCCCCACTTTGGGACATCATTACATTGCAAAGGTTTATGATGACCAGAGTAGCCAAATGGATGTTATAGTGAGTACAAGTATTATTGAGAGGCATTTTGGGGTCGTCCTTGCATCGCTCATCCCATTTCATCATTATGATCCATTCCGCATAGGTTGGCTTTGGTTTCATTGCATTCCAATGATTTCCATGATTTTGAGTATTTTGAGCTATAAGTTAATTAAATTCACTGAAGAGGCCATTTTGGGCACATTACTTGGAGGAACCTCTCAGTGTAATAGCTCATTGGAATCAGGAGGAGCAACACTACATGATGGGATGGTGAGAAGTGACTTTCAGTGGCCAGGGAAGCCACAAGGAGAGATAAGGCGCTTTTCATAGGTAAAAAGGTTAATTAATTAATTAATTAAATATTAATAAAATGAAAGTCACTTTGGAGGGACAAGGTGAGAAGGAAGTATAAAGGAAAGGCAAGGGCCTCTATTCATTCATTCATGTATTTTTATCTTTTGGATATCTAGCTTCTAGCTAGAGGGCCCATCTCTTGGGGGTTTTGAGGGTTTTGACTTAACAAACCCTAGAGGACAATTCAGTGGTGAAAGATTCCACCTAGCTTGTCCCAATCTTGGTCTCGGAGATGCAACACTCTCCCACACCATTCTAGTTCCAGATCTACTCAGTTGCACGAGGATTCTACATCAGTTGCAGGTGCAGAGAGAGAGGGCGCAATAGTTGGGGTTTCCAACAAGAGGGGCAGACCATCCATTGAGGAAGGATTCGATCCAACTGAGGAGAAGAGAATTTGGGAATTCCAGGTATTCGGTTTCCTTTGCAGGTCTCTTAGCATTATTCTTGGTGGATTTCAGAGGTATTTTGGTAGAGGATGCATTTGTCTTGAGAGTGGGACAATTTCCCAAGAGGAGGGCACACCATGCTTTGGAGGGTAGCTAGATCCATGGGTCTAGCAAGTATTTTGCCTAGTTGAGCACTTGGGTTTTCATTGCCGTGCCCCGATCTATCATTCTAGTGGATTGGTGGAGCTGTTGGAGGTCTCTAGGAGAGAGGTCGAATTATCTAGGGTTTCAGGCATCTAGCGGGGCACACCATTACTTGGAGGAGAGTCAGATCCATAGGGTTTGAGAGGGATTTTGGAGATTTGAGTACCTGGGTTGTTCTTGTAGTTTCCCGATCTACCATTTGGAATATTCACCAGAGTGATTGGACATATTTGGCAATAGGGCCGAATTGTTGAGGTCTTCAGGGTTCCAGTAGGGTGTGGCACCTTCCAGCTTAGGGGTTTAGCAGTCATACGACCCAGATCTACTCTTTCTTTGGTCTTCAGTGAGTATTCGGCCTTTGGGAGGCTTGTGGTATTCTATTGGAGCATTTTGTAGTAGCTCCTATTATATTATTGGATCCATCTGTTGAGTTTTCCAGATCGACATCTTCATTGTACCAGGTTCTTCTATTTATGAATAAAATCATATATGAGATGTTTTGTCTTGTCTATCACGTTGTTGATCTTGCATATGGTTGAGGTATGTTCCATTACAATATCTTCTTGTTTATTTCTACAAACACACATATAAATCATCAGTAAAACCCTAAGAGTAACCTAAAGGATCACTGTAAGCAAAGTGTTTGACGAAATGCCACAACCAATAAAAGTTTAAAAAGACACCCAAAACCATGATGTTCCTTGCATCTTGGCTTGGGAACATTACAAACCATGACCATGGTTGACTATGGTTGACCAACACTATGAGCATGGTTTCCAATAACCATGGTTTTCCATGGTTCACTATGGTTGAATATGGTTGACCACGAGTGTGGTTAAGCATGCATGACTATGGTTGAGCATGGGTAAATATGGCAGACCATGGGAGATTCACATGATCATGGTTGACTATGGTTGAATATGTTAGACCATGTGGTTGAATAATGTTGACAATATATATGAATGACTGTGGTTGATCGTGACCATGGTTTACTATGGTAGACCATGACCATGACCATGGTTGGTTGAGCCCATGGTTGACTATGGTATATTGTTGACCATGAAAATGAAAATGGTTGATGAAATTGCTAGTTGATAATGTAAGTTGGTTGACCATGACCATGGCCATAATTGATTAAGGTTGACCATGGTTGTTCGTGACCATATTTCGACATTAGTTGACTATGTTGAGCTGCCTATGGTTCAACATGGTCATTATGTAGAACCATGGTTCGTGACAATGTGACATTGGGAGAAGTTTGTCATAATGCGATGTTGGGAAATGTTTGGTCACAATAGTGCGACGTTGGGAAATTTTTGTCACAATGCAACATTGGGCAATGTTCGTGATAGTGTGACGTTGGGAAAGTTTTGTCACAATGCGACGTTGGGAGATTGTCAACACTTTGCAATGTTGGGAAATGTTGGGCACAATGCAACGTCAGGAGATGTTCAACACATTGCGATGTTGGTAAGTGATTGTGATAATGCAAGGGCAAGGGAATGTTCCTCACATTGTAACGTTGTGAAATGTTCAACCATGCCCATGACTAGGGTTAACCAAATTGCTAGTTGATAATGACCTTGGTTGACTGCGACCATGGTTGACCGTGAGAATGGTTGACCAAGGTTGATAATGGATGATTGTGGTTGATAATGACCTTGATTGAACCAGGACCATGGTTGATATATTGTTGACCATGACAATGACCATCATAGACCATGGCCATGGTTGACTAAATTGCAAGTTGATAAAGTATGATGGTTGACTATGGTTGTCCATGACCATATTTTGACATTAGTTGACTATGTTGAGCTACCTATGATTCAAAATGGTGATTATGTAAAACCATGGTTTGTCACAGTGTGACATTGGGAGATGTTCATCACAATGGGACGTTGGGAAATGTTCGTGGCATTGTGTTGTTGGGAAATGTTTGTCAAAATGCGACGTCGGGAGGTGGTCGACACATTGTGATGTTCGTAAGTGTTCATCACAATGCGACGTTGGGAGATGTTTAATACATCGCGACGTTGCTAAGTGATTGCAGCAATGCGAGAGTAGGGGAATGTTCATCACATTGCGACATTGGGAAATGTTCGTAACAATGTGACAAAGGAAAATGTTCATCACATAGTGAGGTTTGGTCATGAGTGTCACATTGCGAGGTTTGTGTAAGGAATTTTTGGGTTTAGTCATATTAGGGGGGTTAGTCATATTGATGTTTCAAAATTAAGATATATTTATCGGGGGCTATGTTCATCAGATTACAAGTTTGGTTTATGTTAGATACATTACCAAAAGATAAGAACTTTGAACTGATGTGATGTATTATAGGGAAGGAAAATTATAATCATACTTGTTCTAAGGACATCGATAGCAAATCATATTTTACTTTGCACACGATTATTTATACTTGTCTTGAGAACATTGATAACAAATCATCTTCAACTTTGAAGAAAATGAATTATACTTGGTATAAGGACATTGACAACAAATCATTTAACAATTTAAATGTGTTTTAAAGGAATTGATAGCAAATCATATCGAACTTTGCAAGTGATGATTTATACTTGTTCTAACGACATTGATAGCAAATCAACTTGCAATTTGCAGATAATGATGTATTCTTGTTCTAAGGACATTTAAGTACACCACACATGGATCATATAGTGTATACATTATAGCATGATACAAACTATGACCATTATACATCCATATATGGATTTTTTTTATTATGTTAAGATTGTCCTATGAAAAATCTTTACAGTTTTATAATTACTAATATTAGTTTGTAAATCAACTAAGGTTATGAGACTCTAAAATGATTTTTGATTAAATTTAATAATCATGTAAAATTAAAAAAATAAAATGGAT
>ML808602.1:45550-60303 GCA_009831015.1 Picea engelmannii | reverse complement strand
CTCTATATAAATTCGAAGCAAACCTTGTTACATATTTTTTATTTTGATAAAAATAATTTATTGTTATTTGATAAAAATTAATTTGAATTATTAATAATAATAACATTTTATCATAAATTTTATATTTTAATTATATATAATTATTAATAATGAAAACATTTTATCATTATAAATTATGATTTTTGTGTGTTGATATAAAGAAATTTGCTTCTCTCATAGTTTAACCACAAACCTTGTTAGACTCACACCTTATTGTTTGTTTGCTTTCTTAAATTATGAATTGTATGGTATTGCATATTTGAAGCTAAAGAGAATTTAATTATTCACTTCATGCATATATTCATTATGTACATGTAATATCATAAGGAAAGTTTAATGTACACTATTTTATTTAATAATCTAAAATGGACCAATTATAAAATAATAAAGTCAAGATTATAAAGTACAATAGGTAGTATATGGTGTTCATCAATAATAAAAAATAAAATAATCAAAGAAACTTACAATCACACATACGTATGAGATATACCAATGTCTTTCAAAGTGAAAGACTCCCTCCACTTTCTTGAAACAACCAACTATAGCCCTTTTGTGGAGCTAGAGCCATTACCGCCATTGATATGAGATCCTTTGTCATTGATTACTATCTCTAACTCCTCAACCAGTGCAATATGGAAGCAGTCTTTGTACATAATTTGGAAGACTACAACTATTCTGTGTGAACTTATCTCCTAAAAAACAACAAACACAAAATTACAAAATTCGCTAAAATTTAAAATTGTGATTCAATCAACAACCATGAATTACATTAGAAAAGAAAGTTAACCTAGGCACCTTTAAGTCCATCATATATTGAAAGGTACCAAATAACTTTCATTATATTTTTGTGAAAAATTCACTAATGAGAATATTAGACACCCAAAATGTATTAGTAATTTAAAATTGCTATTCAATCATCAACCATGAATTGCATTAGAAAAGAAAGCTAACCTAGGCACTTTCATGTCCATCATATACTCCTAAGAAATACTTAGAAAACTTTCATTATATTTTTTTGAACAGGTAGAAATGTATGTGCAACCCCAACAACTCAATGATTAAAAACAACACAATAGAAATTCATGCTTTTGAAATTATAAATAGATTTAAACTTTAAAGCTATCAAATTTTTTTCATTGATTTACAACAAATCTTACAAAATTTTAAATAAAAAATACAATTTCTTCTTTATTATTATTTAAAAACAATACAATAAAAATTATAAATAAATTTAAAGCTATCAAAACTTTAAAAACTCCAAAACTAAAATATTGTAAAAATTGAATAGTGATCAACCAACATATTTTAGTTAAAAAACATTGTTCTTCGTGTAAATTGTCATTTACAACATAAAACAAAACTCAACATTACATCACTATGAAAAACATTTACTTTATTTCTAGATAATCTTCAAGGGATGAAACAATTGATATGACCACATTTTTATTTGATCATCCATTGTATTTGATTCCTTCAAGGAACTTGGAGATATATATAAATACTCACAAGTGCCTAAGTTCATCACAATTTATATTGCAAAAGTTTTTAATAGTATAGATATTTGAAAAAAAAAATAAGAAATTGTATGTGTCCATAATTTTCATTTTTAAAATAGTTTCTTAGATGTTAGCATGACTCTTCCTTTCATGATTCATTTGTATAAAAAGTTTTTAATTTTATGAAGAAGAGATACAATTTGATAAAGTGAAACATGTAATGTTATATTATTATTATTAAAAAAATATTAAACATAAATTCACTATTATTAAATTTGATAATATTAAGTAATGAAAACATTAATTTAATTTAATTTGGAGTTTATTATATATATATATATATATATATATATATATATATATATATATATATATTAAACACCTCAACAAATTAAGATCTAAACATAATATAATATAAACAATAAGTCAAATGATTTAAAAAGAAATAAAAAAAAACATAATTTAATTTAACTAATATGGTGAGTCTTTCTTTTATGAACTTTAACACTTCGTTGAGATCCACTTACTACATGGAAGAATCCACCAAGGCTTCATAGTAAACTTTGATAATCTTTAAATGTGATGAAGTATAAATTTCAACTCGTGCCAATTATCATACTTACATCATACATCATAGTAAATCAATCTGATTGTATTGAGCAGGTCAAAAACACTTTAACCCCATACTCCACCAGCACTGAAAATTGATGGTTACAACTTGCAATTATCAATAAGTTTTACTTTGCTATTTTTATTATTTAATTTGCTATTTTTAATCTGCATTGAATGCAAGGCTATGGCTCACCCAGGTGACAAGTCTGTGATGGTCATTCAAAGCTCAAAATTGCTCAAAGATAAATTATATTTCAAGAGTGCTCCATCTAATCCATATGTGTACTTCACCAATTATTCAACCTACATTGTTTTTTTTTTTTGTAAGTAATAGTATTTCATTAATGTATAAAGAGCCTCCAAAAAACAAAACCAGAGTTATAGAATATTCAAAATTGCCGAGCTGTAGTAACTGAACTGCCCCAAGGGGGAAACCAGTTCAGCCAGCCGGTGTTATGGTCTACATGTCTATCAAACTAGTAAAACTGTAAACAAAATTGAGAGTAATAAGCTAAAACATAAGTAGATTCTCCATAAGGGTCATACATTTGGCTTATATTCTAGCCAAGTGGCATGGGTAGCCTCGTTCCAAAGCTCTTCTTCGACAGGTGTTCCTCGCCATTCCATCTGCGCGTCAGCATCCGCATTATCCACTGTTGTTGCAACCTCCCCATCCACGTGCATGTCTTGCCCTAAATCACCACCCTCCGTTGGAAGCTCCTGTTCGCCCCTACCAAACATTTCCGCTGGGACGTGCTCGGGTTGCGCTGTTGCCCCTTGGAAGGTGGAGAGGATGTGGAGGAGTGCAGAGGCCTTCCCATCTAGTTGCTGCAGTCGGAATTGTAGATCATCCATGCCCTTTCGGAGCTCGAAAACCAACCCGTAAAGAATGTCCATGTTGTCCTGCATCTGCTCGTCTGGGATGGAGTCGGAGATAGAATGTGGAAATGGTGACGCCTCCAAGGGTGGGTGACTGCGGAAGGCTTCTGAAGCCAATAGAGGTGCGCTAGCCAGGGGAAGTGGGGGTGCCCGAGAAGTGGAAGCTCCTTCCAAGATGGGCTCTGAGGGTAAGCCGACCGAGCTGTGCGTAAGAACCAAACCTTCAAGCCGGGAAGAAGTGGTGAGTGGTTCAATTTCAGGCTGCGAAGAGTGCGATGAGTGCGAGGAGTGCGAGGAAAGCGAAGATTGGGAGGGGGATAGGCGTCCGAAGATGAAATGGGAACCAGGGCGAGGTACATGCGCTCGTGGTCGGGATGGAGTCCAGGGAGAGCCCCTTCTTGGCCTGCCTCTTTGCCTAGGCATGATGTCCGCTTGGGGGAAATGGTTGGGCTGCGAGAGAAGCCCCAGGTGAGAGGAGAGGCCTAGAGAAGAGTGAGTTGCTGGAGAGCGCAAATGAGCTGGTATGAGGTGTTTGAAGCACAGCAGGAGAGCGCCAAGGAAGAAGTAAGCTGGAATGAACCATATCTGCTCGACTGGAGGAGATGAAGGTCGAGCCACATGCAAAGGTTGACGATGCCTTCAATGAAATCATCCATCGAGAGGACATCCATAGACGAGAAACACACCAGGCTTAATGGTGCCTTGGACGTCGTAGGAGGGTTTAAATGCATGGGGGTGGCGGCTGTGCTTGGCACAGATCCGTCACATGTTTTCCGCCACGCTGGCCTGTGTGCGCCTCCTCTTGTTGCCATGTGGCCCGCACCATCACCCAATCCGGGGGCTTATCCAATACTGTGGCTTTATGCTTACAGTGTTGGAGTATGGGATGTAACGAATTGAGGGTCGCTTGGCACAGGAGTTCCGGTCCGTCCCAATCCGTCCCCAAGTTTGCCAAGTAATCTGCTATCTGATTGGCCTTCCTTCTAATGTGAGAGGGTATGAAGGCCTGATTGGGTTGCAGGAGATTCGCGATTGTTTTTAGTCCATGAGAGAGTCTCCAGCAGGGTGAAATTCGATCCGGGTCAGCTCCATTAAGAATTCTCTTGAAGCGATTGATGATGACGAGGGAATCTCCTTCTACGATCAGCTTGGTGAAGTTGTGTTCATTTGCTAATTGCAATCCTCTGGTGAGCCCCCAAAGCTCAACTACATTGTTCGTAGAGTGGCCTAGGCTGCCTGCATTGATGAGAAGGATGCATCCTTGATGATTTCGAAAAATCACTCCAAAGCCTGCTGCACCCGGGTTACCTTTGGAGGCTCCATCGAAATTGAGTTTGATGAAGCCTTCCTCAGGGGGAGTCCAAATTGAGGGGATTCTTTGAAGAGGGAGTGAGAAGGGGGAAGGGGGCGAGTTCTGAGCAAGAGGGATTTTCCAATACTGAAGGATTAAAGGTTCAGAAGATGTTCCCGTCAGATCCTTTGCAGTCCAATGATGAAGGATGATAGTTTATAGGATGTTGAGGCGGCATTGGTTCCAACAATGTTGCCAAGGGAGTTGGGTATTCCTAAAGATCCTTCTATTCCTTTCCTTCCAAATTTTCCATAGTATGAAGCCTGGAAGTAGTTGCCAGATACGGTTAAGAAGGGGTGATTGAAAAGCCTGGTCTCTCCAGTCTGCAATAGTGTCGATGATGCTGTCACGTTTGCGGTCCGAGGTGCGCATGATCTGCACGCTTTGGTCCCAGACTTGAGCTGTGTAGGAGAAGGTGTTGAGGAGATGGTTCATGGTTTTAGCTTCTTTTCCACAGAGCATGCAGATAGACGGCCCAACAAACCCCCGTTTTGAAAGGTTATCCCAGGTAAGAATGCTCGAATGAGTGACAAGCCAGAGGAAGAGAGTGATTTTTGGCCAGTGTTTTAGGGCCCAAATCTTGCTCCATACTCTTCCTGTGTGTTCAGGGTCAGAGTGAGTTTTGATGGCATAGGCTTCTTTTGTGCTGAAGGTGCCCCTTGGCAAGTATCCCCATCTTAGAATGTCTTCTTCGAGAAGAGTGGGAATTTTCCGTTTGCTCAATTCCTCATGCCAGGGTTTTAGGTCCACACGTGCCTCTATATTCAGGTACTCTTTATTTAAATTCCAACATCTCCAGGTGGCGTTTGTTGGGTCGTCTTGCCAGTAGTCTGCTACCTTTGTCAGTCCCGCCTGAGTCACTGGGATGCTGATACTATCAGCCCAGCCTTCCTGGTCTAGAGTTGGCCACTGCTGCCACAAATCCTTCCAAAAGAGGGTTGTTTTCCCATTTCGAATTTCCCAGAAAGAGTGATTTGTTACCAAATGCCGATTTTGCTTAGCTGCAGCCCAGATTAAAGATCCAGGGTTGTCCCCGTTCCACCTGATCAAGTTCCGCTCTGCCATATTGGGTGCATATTTTCCCCTCCAGAGATTGGCCCATAAGTCATTGGGTCTTTTTAGCCATCGCCACCAGATCTTGGCACTAAGGACTTTGTTCATAATTGAGGGGTCCCTTATCCCAAGTCCTCCCTGAGTTTTAGGCTTGCAATTTATTTCCCAGCTGATCAGTGTGATTTTTTTACCTGTATTGAGTCCCTGCCATAGGAAGTTCCTCTGCAAGTTTCTTATGGTTGTAAGGACAAAATTAGGGGCGACAAGCGTCGAAAAGGTGTAGATTGGAAGGGCTTGAAGCACAAATTTGAGAAGAATGAGGCGGTTGGGAAAGTTTAGGGTTCTGTAGATCCAGGAGGAAAACCTTTTAGCAAAGGAGGAGAGGAGATGCTCCCAAGAGGAGTTTCTGAGGGCATTGTCTAGCAGGGGAATGCCAAGGTATTTGGACGGAAGGGAGCTTTTGGTGAATCCTAGGATGATAGAGATATTGTTTTTGATTGGAGTAGGCGTGTTGAAGAAGAAGATATGGGATTTGTCTTTATTGAAATCCAGTCCCGAGGCCTTAGAGAAAGTTTGCAGAATCGAGAGGAAGGAGTGTGCTTCTTTAACTGCGGGGGAGCCCATCATCAAGGTATCATCAACAAATTGGCTATGAGAGATCGGGGGGGAGATACCATGCATAGGTAGACCCATCAACGAGTTGCTTGCTATGGCTGCATGAATGGATCGACTGAGACCCTCGAACATGATAATGAAAAGGAAAGGGGACAGAGGGTCTCCTTGTCTGATTCCCCTGGAGCGAGAAAAAGGATGGGAGGGAACCCCATTAACCAGGATAGAGAAAAAATCCGAGGAGGTAAGATTTAGAATCCAATCGACCCAGAGGTGGTCGAAACCAAAGGCAAGGAGCATTGCAAGCATATAGTCCCAACTTAGCTTGTCAAAGGCCTTAGAAAGATCAAGTTTAAGTATCATACCTGGCATTTGGGTCTTCTGCAAGGAGTGGATTACTTCATGAGCTAAGATGACGTTGTCCAAGATCTGCCTGCCTTCGACATAACCCCATTGTTCTGGAGAGATGATCCTTGGTAGGATGGGCTTGAGTCTTCTAGCGATCACTTTGGTTAGGAGTTTGTAAATGACGTTGCACACGTCAATGGACCGAAACTACGTGGGGTGAGAGATCTGCCCCTCCTTGGGTATGAGGGCGAGGAAAGTCACGTTAAGATCTCGTAGGACTTGTCCTGAAGATCGAGAGTCTTCAATGATTTCCCAGACCTCTTCCCTGATCATCTACCAGCAGTGGTGGAAGAAAACACTAATGAATCCATCTGGACGTGGAGCCTTTCCCTTGGGGGTGTTCTGAAGCACCTGATCTACCTCCTCAATAGCAATGGGCCTAAGCAGGGCAGAGTTTTGTTCCAGAGTTATTAGGGTAGGTATATGCTGCATGATATTGGCGATGGCTTGAGATCTATCCGCTTGGGGTTCCGTGAGGAGATCCTTGTAAAAAGAGACCAGTTCCTTTTCCAGTTCCTCGTGGGAATGGATAAGTTGGCCATTGGTGGAGGTTAACTAAGTGATTCTGTTGGTATGTCATCATTGAATGGTGGTTCTGTGAAAGAATTTAGTGTTTCGGTCACCTTCCTTAAGCCATTGAACGCGAGACTTTTGCTTCCAGAGAGTCTCTTCTTGGGCTTTCCTTGCCTCTAGCCGTTGATTAATATCTGCCTCCGTGTTCTTAAGATCTTTCGTAAGACCTTGCTCCTGGATCTATCGCTGTGTCATGCTCATTTGTTCTGTCAACTGCTTTTGGGAGTCAACGAAGTTGCCAAAGGTTTGCTTGTTCCAGAGTCTAAGTTGTTGCTTGAGGTTCTCGAGCCTTTGCTGGAATCAGTACATTTTGGAGACATGGGGTACCTCTGCCTCTCTCCACCAAGCCTGGATATTATTGTGAAAATCTGGGTGGCTGAGCAAGAACTATTCGAATCTGAAGGGTTTTCGACCTGGAGTTGCCAACACCTCTAGCTAGAGCTGGATGGGCCAGTGATACGAACCGTGCCAGTCAAGAATCCTTGACTCCAGAGCTGTGCCTTCTAGCATGAGGGAATCAGAAATTAGGAAACGATCTAGTCTGCAGGAAATTTGATGTGTTCCAGTTCTTCTGTTTGTCCAGGTGTGAGTGCCATTGGGGGTTTCTAGGTCTATGAGGTTGTTGTTGTCAATAAAACTATCGAAGTCACTGGCTTCCCGATCCAGGCGCCAAGTGCCTCTTTTTTTTTCTTTCAGGTTGCGAATGAGATTGAAGTCTCCCCCAACAATCCATTTGTTTCTATCGACTAAGGTGGATAGGTACTCCAGGTTGCTGAGAAAGGCCTGCTTGTCCCCAGGGTTGGCTGGCCCATAGACATTAGTAAGGAAGCCAGGTTTGTTGGAGCCAATGAGCCTGTAGTCTGCTGTAATGGACTGATTGGTAGTGATCAAGTTTTCCAAGATGGTTGTGTTGGGGTTCCATAGCATAGCCAGGCCTCCTGTCGTGCCAGTGGCTGTTGTGGAAATCGCCTCCCCTTGCTTCCAACAATAGGGGAGAAGCCTGTATATGTCCTCGGTGGTGCACTTTGTTTCTTGGAGTAGCATGATGTCCAATTTTTCTACCAAAATCAGTTCTCGTAGCAACTTCTGCTTCCTACGTCCATTGAGACCTCTTATATTCCAGGAGATGATCTTCATCAGGAAGAGGGGGGAGGGAGAGGGGGGAAGTTGTCCGAGATAAGGTGGATTTGACCGGAGTTCACCATGAAGTGACCGATCTCTTGTATAAGCTTGTTTGTTGATTTCCTTCCCATTTTCTTTTCATCTTTCTTTGGTTTAATCTAACCCTTTGACTGATTACCCTGTATTCCCAGACCCTTACTGGATCTGGTTCTGGATCCAGCTGAGGAGTTGAGGAAAACTTTGTGCACTTTTCACAATTGGTCCGGGGGTATGGTGTACAGTTTATGGTGTCGATAAGCATGCTCTAAATGCTTCAGGTCCACTCCTGCTAGTTCCTGCTCATCAAGAACATCTCGACATCTCTGTCCTCTTGCTCCATGTGGCTCTCCATTCTAATTTCTGGACCTATTGTTGAGTTGCTTGGATCTTTTTCTTGTATTGGTTCTTTACCCCATGTGCCTGTTTGTTGGGGTGCACTTTCCTTCTGGAAATATTTGGGGCTTTTAGGGTCTGAGGGATTCTCCAGTTGATCTTGTAGTATTTCATATTTATTGCTAGTGGACGGATCCTTGTTTGTCGGAGTTACCTATTTTCTTCCTGCTTGTCTTTTCTTCCCTGATGCCGGAATGAAGCCATCCCTGTCTTTGCCGGCCTTTGAGTTCCCTTCTTTGTGCATAGCATTGAGGGGGAAATCTCTAAAGAGATGTCCGTGCTCATGAGATTTACGACATCTGAATAGAATATGTTCATAGTTGATGGTTTGCATCCAGTCTTCGTCGTGGTACTCTAGAATTATAGATCCTGGGAGCGGCTTGGCTATGTTCAGGTATACGCAGATGCATGCATATGAGGTGTATCTTCTTTGCTTCATGGCCTCCGATGATTTCACATAAACCCCAATAGTATTACCTATGCCTGCCAGAACCTCCTCCAGCCAGAATTCCTGGGGTAAGGAGTATAGTTTGATCCATACTGGTGCATGTGCAAAGTCTTCCTTTTCAGGGCTCAACTTCTCTATCCAGAACCTTAGGAAAAGTCCTGCTGAGTTGAAGAAGTAAGGCCCTCCATCAAAAATACGGTTGCGGTCCTCCAGGTTGTGCAGGATGATGGTGAAGAATCCCTTGGAGCCCAACTGCATTTCATAATGCCCTTTTGGCTTCCATCAGTGTTGTATCCATTTAATCAGGTCCTGTTCTGAGGGCCAGAGCCCTACAATTTTTCCTACTAACGCGTATTCCCTCATATATTTCTTTTGTTCCTCAATGCGCGGTGAACTGATGATGTACTTTGGGGATTGCGGTGCTTTTGGGATGAATTTACCTGATAGCCATGGCACTGACGCTGTTGCAGGTATTGGTGGATTGACCGAGTCAACATCCATCTCTTTTTCCTTGAAATGTCCTTCCATCATGAGTTGTGAGCGTAGATCTGGGGGAGGCTCGAACGTGGGCCGCTTCAATCTCTCACCCAAGCTACCATTCACCATTACCTGGCTATAGGAGGTGCCTTTTGGCCCTCCCTCCTTCAGATTCATGAGCCCTAGTGGGGCAGAGGTTGTAACAGTGCGGACAAAAACCCTAAACCTAAGTTGCAAAGCGCTTCATCTCAAATCAGGTAATAGGATCGTTATCCAACCTACATTGTTACTATTAATAAATTTATTTAATTATTCACAAGTGTGTCATATAAGGACTAGATCTTTGCTTCCTTTATAGAACATGCAAGAGTTCCAACATTACAAGTTAATTTTTTGAAATTTAAAATTAACTTGTAATATTAAATTTATTCCGAAAAGTAAAAATAAAATCTTTCATTTAGTCGTCTCTGTCACAAAACAATCCAAAGGCCCTCATAAATGTTTTTTAAGGATACGCAATGAGACAACAAAGGTGTGAATGACTCATTTTTTACAGTTGACCAAATTTACAAGATTTCTACAAGTAAGTTCTACTAAAATTGCGTAAGCATAATCCCATCTATTCATGTACATAAACCTCGAAGTCTTACAATGGATCAGTATACATAGATTTTCTCGGGCTCTGGAAATATTCCCATGTCCAAAAAGCATTCTCCTTTGCCAATGATGCATGTCTTATACCAAAACTCACCTTCTTATAAATCCAAGCAACATTATCGCACTCACTGTAAGGAATCTCCATAGTAACCATCTCTAGTAAGAACATGCCAAATCAGTAAACATCTACATGTTGATTATAATCCTCTCCATATAATTATAGAGCCATGAATTTTGGTGTACCAATGATACTGTTCACAACATGATCATTTTCCACGATAGCAACAAAACCCATATTCTCGAGCTTCAAAACATCAGTATTAATATTCATGAATATATTGTTGCAATTCATATCTCTATGAATTATGCAAGGGTTGTGATTATGAAGATCATTCAATCCTTCCAATATCTAATGTGCCCAATTCTTCATCACCTTCATTGAGACATGTCTTCTGGAAGCACTGCCCCTCAGGGTTCTCAAGTACAGACCTCAGTAATAAAATTCACATGTCTCATGCTTGGAGGGTCCCCTTTTATTGCGGATGTAAACTTAATATATACTCCATACAATACATAACTCAATTAACCTTTTGGACATGGAGAAGAAGTTAGGTATGAAGGGAATGTTGTTCAATTATAGGGGTTTGTCTCTCATTGGTTCTTAAAGTAGCTTTAGTGAGTTTTATTACATATAAATACATTATTATTACTTAAATTTTAAGAAAATTGACAACTTTGTCAATAACATGGGTAGTGTTTAAAAATGATTTCGAGTAAGAAATGTTGAGTAAAATGCATAGTTTCACCAATAATGTGGATGACCTATCCACAACAAATTAGTATACTAAGTAATGTTGAGAAAAATAACAACTTCATGAAGAACATGGACGTCTTTTAAAAACAATTAAGTTATTTCTAATAAATAGAAACATGTGTATAGAGACATGCATAGAGGGAAGATAGATGGTATTTTAGGAGCTTTATGTAAGGTCTTTGCTTATGGATGGTAGTGGGCACACTGTTTAGGTGCACATAAAGTGGGCATAAAGGGTTGAGGTAAAAGGTTGTAATACCAATCGTTATTTGTCTACTCAATGGAAGGAGTGGTGAACCATTCCTTGTTTCCTTTATACAAGTTGAGATGCCTTGGGCATGAGCCCAACATCTTCAAAATAGTGACCCAACTTCAAATACAATCATTTTGTTTGCAATATATAATCTCAAATAACACCATTAATATAAAACCTCCCTCAAATTACTTCGGCATTCCCATTCTCCCGCTTAGGGGGTATGATAGTATAATAGTTGTATATAATATAATAGATTAGAATAAGAATATTGGCCATGGTTGTGTTAATTGATGGTGCACTAAAGTCTATGAAGGTGTACATGCCCTATCGCTTTTGGATTTGAACCTGTGATCTTCTAGGAGGAAACACATGATCTTAATCATTAGGTCATTCAAGTTGTACATATATAATGTTAATATAATTAATTATGAAATCTATATGAAATGCATGAACATGTTTGACTAGCGATGACCGCGTGGACCAAATTTGACCACATAGACAATGGTTGACCATGTTGACTATGGTAGAGTATGGTTGAGAATGGTTGACTATGGTTGATCATGGTTAACCAAGACTGTCGTCAACCATGGTTGGATGTGGTTGTCACTGGACAACCATGACATGGTTGATTATGGTTGACCAACACTGTGAGCATGGTTGCCAATAACCATGGTTGTCCATGGCTCACTATGGTTGAATATGGTTGACCACGAGTGTGGTTGAGCATGCATGACTATGGTTGAGCATGGGTAAATATGGAAGACCATGGGAGATTCACATGATCATGGCTGACTATGGTTGACATTGACCATGGTTGAATATGGTAGACCATATGGCTGAATAATGTTGAAATATATATGAATGACTATGGTTGATCGTGACCATGGTTGACTATGGTAGACCATGACCATGACCATGGTTGATTGAGCCCATGGTTGACTATGGTATATCATTGACCATGAAAATGAAAATGATTAACCAAATTGCTAGTTGATAATGTAAGTTAGTTCACCATGACCATGGTCAACATTGACCATCGTTGATTAAGGTTGACCATGGTTATTCGTGACCATATTTCGACATTAGTTGACTATGTTAATTTGTCTATGGTTCAACATGGTCATTATGTAAAACCATGGTTCGTCACAATGTGACATTGGGAGAAGTTTGTCACAATGCGATGTTGGGCAATGTCCATGCACATTTAATTGGATATGCAAATGAGGATTCTAAGTTTTAATCAACGTATGGAAATCTAGCTTAATATCATACATGTCAAAGGTCCATACAATACTCACATGAAAATCTCTTCAGTTGTCCCTATGAAACACCCATCCCAAAACAAGTTTAACTTTAACTGTCCAAACCCTTGCCTCACATTATCCTTCATTTGAACACACCAGTCTTCATTAAAAGTTATATGCATCATCTCTTTCCTTGATCCAAAAATGAAGGTATCACTGATAAATCACAAGTTAGTTTAATGTATTTTAGGCATCGGATAGTTAAGAATGTGAAATACATAAAGATTATTATCTGGTTGCGGAATATCAAATGTGACTTTTACTTGATGCTTATCAATGAATAAGAAGATCAACCATTAATACCCATGCTGGAAATTAAGAGAATAGAACAGAAAAACAGAAAGAGAAATAGAGACAAGAGGTTGATAACGAAGTTCACTAATTGTTCGCTACGTCTTCGGGCTCGCTTCCAAGTGGAGGACCTCTTTATTGCTCTTTAAAATACTCAAAGTTCTCTTACATAGGCTCTTTGTTGTTACATAATGTGCTTCAGATCTACTGTGAAAGACCTCCTTGCTCAGATTCAAGCATGTTCCATCAAATTCCTCTCAAAAACATGGCAAAAATGCCCCTCAAAACATGAGAAAAGGCCAAAATTTACAAACTGCCCCTTCAAAACCCTGCATCAAAAAGTCTCCTACAAGCTTCAAAAAGCCTGGTTTATACATATATTAAGGCTCAGATGAGGAATCCCAACTTCCCTCAATATCTGGCCTCTTTTTGGGATCAAATCGCCCTTCAAATGGCCCAAAATCCTCAAAAAAATCCATTTTCTGGGCTAAATATCAGTCATAATCAATTAAAATTACATAAACAAGGTTAAAAACCCACTTTTAACTTTAGGATAAGGTTAATCCCCCAAAGGACGGGCGTGCGCCCCCAAACAGCGTCACATATGGCACCGTAAAACCATGGGCTAGGGCTTAGACCCAGACCCCTTCTGCCCATACACTAAAATATTACTCTTTATTAAAAACAATATGGAAATATTATAATAAGTAATATTTATGGTGCATTAATAATTTGACCTTACTGAAGGATTTTCTACTGGTGGAGAGATTTGGGGTTCGAAACCCACCAACTCCATAAAATGTTTAACCTAGCCACCAACAACGGGGTGTCACGTGGCAGCCCACGCCTGGGCCACGTGGCACCACCCCATTTGATCATTACATGCCACGTGTCAATCGATGGTTGGGCCACTTGGCTGCCACTTGTCTTCCCTATCAGCATACCTACCCAGTCACCGTTTGCCACTTGTCGCCACCTGCCTCTGCCACATCATCATGTTGACTTTGCCTGCCACTATACGAGCGTGCCACGTGTCGCCCTTTCAATGGTGACACGTGTCACCTCCAAGTTGGTCCACATCAGTTGTTGTACATCTAGTCAGCCTGCCATGTTGGTCCACAGAGTCTTCCACGTCAACAGTGATGACATCATCATGCTGACGTAAATGTTGACTTTTGACAGTTGACCTTTGACTTTTTGCATGTTTGATAAAATGGTTAGACTGGGACAACTCTCGCACACGTTTGAGAAAGTAAATATACTTCCGGAATCAGCGTGACGAGACGGACGCAATGACACCAGTTTCATCAATTCTGAGAACTTTTATTTTTGAGCATTTTCTGAGCCTGGGGAGCCTCCTAGATTATTCCTCTAAGTCTATGTCTCCCTAATTCCCTCAACTTGTCCATCTCCAACCACATTTAGGAGGAAGTGGAAAAAATTCACAAAAAATATTCAAGGTTGGGTGATCTTGATGATTCTCAAATAGGGGTAAGGACATATCAATGAAAGTAGATCGATGGTCAAATATATCCCTATGGAGTTAGAAAGATGGTTAATATCAACTCACAACAACTACATTCATCAAGGAAGCATGTATTGTAAAGTGCCATAGTTGGCCCAGAAGAGCCTTTCCCAAGCATATCAAAGATTCATAAGTTCTCATGGGATTTTGTCTCATTGGAGGTTCAATAAGTGGGAATGATCATGAATGGTCAAGATTCCCCTCACCGAAATATATTGATAGACCTTATTTGCTCACAAGATATGGGAATATAAAAGGTTTTGGAGATGCAAAGTATAACAAACTAGTGAGGATGACCAAATGGAACTTGATCTATGACCTAAGATTCATCACATGAGTTGGGAAAGGTGGTTAGGATGATGAAACAAAATGTCAGGAATGGATAGGGATCACCCCACGAGACT
>ML808602.1:29367-44177 GCA_009831015.1 Picea engelmannii | reverse complement strand
ATCCAGACCAATCCCTACCATATAGAACCAACAAATTCCCTAAGTGGGTCCAAGAGTTGATAACCTTGTTCACCCTCATCTTAGGAAGGGACAATCATTTCAGAGTGGATGAGGGCATGTTGGTCATTCTATATATCTTTCATGACTTCCAACTTCCTTCAATTATATATGTCAAACATCACCATAAATATGAGGAGCCAATTGGTAAATTTCAAGGTTCATAAAAATTTTCACTATCCCTCTTATCTAATCTACATCTTCGTGTTTTACTAGATTTCCTCCTTGGCTCACTTAAAACTACAAAAAAATTCAAAGATCGTAAATCCTATAGGTGTATTGAACAGTTAACCTAGGTCAAAAAAGGATGAGAATGATTCTTCTCTATTCAACTACGTCAACAAGTTCATGTATGCAACCTTTGTAGTCATAACAAGGAGGGAAACATAGAGGATGTCGTAGGATATTTTACCCTACTTGTAATTGAATATTGAACATAGTAGAGGGGACTAGTTTTGTAATTGAGTACTATGCACAGGAGAGGGGACTAGTTTTGGGGGAAATATTTATTGTTATCAATATGTATGGAGTGGAATTGGCCTCTTATAGACTCCCCAAGCTCCTCACCCTAAGGATTTTTGTTCTTGAGTATGTTAGATAGTTGGTTCAAATTGATGAAGCCTATTTCTTGAAATCCAAAATGAAAATATACATTAACTATTCCATCATCATGGGGGGTTTTTCATTTTTAGACAATAATGTTGGAAAGGCATTTTCTAACATCTTGGAAGAGATGAAATTCCCTTTATATAGACCAAGGAAGTTTTATCCTCACTTCATAATAGTAACAACAAAGAGAAGCAAAAATATAGGGTCAAATGATCATGAAAGCAACCCCTTAAAAGAAACATTGGAAAACAATCATTCATGGATGGAGGTGAAGGAAATTTTAGATTTTGATGCAAACCCTACCAATGCAATGTCAAATTCCTTCCCTCCCCATAAAACTAAGAAATTGAATGTGTCACCTTATTACACATTCTATAGGCCTAAGGGCACAATGATGACAAAGGCGGAGATGAAGTTTATAACCTTTATTGAGGAGAGAAGGAAGGAAGTGTTTAACGATAGTTTCATTGAACACAAGATGGAGGCATGGTGGAGGATGAGATGGTATCTTGGAGTTGAGAATATCCCTTATGACCAAAATGCCTCAAGATGAATATTTTTTCAAGTTATATGATGAAATTCATGACAAGGATGATGATGAAAATAAAGGGGAGGATGAAATTACAACAACATGGGCAGCTAAGACATTAGACACTTCAAGAATCAATGAATCCATCACATGCCTAGGAGGGTACCCATAAAAACTCACAAATTTAAAGGGTTCTACCATAATCCAAAGTATGGGATTTACAAGAAAATGGGGTTAATCAAATAATCTCGGGGTATATTTGAAAGGACCAACATTGAGAAAAGGTCTAGAATCCTAGGATTATGTCCTAATCCCAATAACCTAATGACCTATGATGGATAAGTCCAATCAACCTTCACACCAACATTAGAAAAGAAAGAAAATTTTGATAAGGTGATGGAGGAGTTGAGAAAAAGACTCTCATCTCTTGTGTTGATTGACTTGTGCCAACTAGAAGAAGGATCCTAAGGAGGGAAGATAGAACCATCACCTTAGCATATTAGCAACCTATATCCCTTGGGGATTGGGGAGGGTGAAAAGAGAAAAGTAGATAAAGTAGAATAGAGGTAGGCATAAGAGAAAGAGTAGAAAAATAAGGCTACATGAGAGACTACAAATAAAACAATAGAATAATCATAATAGAAACAGAAAGGTAGAAGGGGAAGAGAATAAAAATAAATATGTAGAATAATCTACCAGGAAATCAACAAAGGAAGAAAAGGAGGCTACCATAAAATTTCTAGAAGAAGAAACTACAAGAAACTACAAAGAATAAGTAGCAAATAAAATTGTTGAAGAGGAGGTAAGAAAAAAAGATGAAAAAAGAATAGAGAAAGAAAATTAAAGGCTTGAAGAAGAGCAAGGTAAGGAGACTAATGATGGGGAGAGCAAGAAAAAGAAAAGGGAAAATGGGTAGAATGGAAAGGATGTTGAAACACAGAGGACTAGGATTGAGGTGTCAAAAAGAGTAATATAGGGTGGTGCTGAGAACATACCTATATAGTCAAATATGTTAGAAGTGGTTAGGGGCTCCTCTCACACCATCCAACACTCTCACTTCCCCTCCAAATACTGTAATGTGATTTCGTTGGGATGGATTCCTAGCACACTTGGTTCTAGCTCGTCTTAAGCATCCAACTTTTTTTCCTCATGGATTGATATTGTCCAACCCCTTGATTCATTTGACCCCTCCAAGATAGTCAAGTAAGAAAAGGAGAGAAAAATAACGAACAAATATTCTTTGGTTTCCCTATAACCTTCTGATCTTGTTGCCCAACCTAGGCTCATTCCCATTTATGATGATAGGATTTCTCAATTCATCATAACTACCATATATCCATTAGTTCAAAGGCCATATTTAGATATGGGGCCCTTGGATTAGAGGACTACCCAAGTCAGGTTCAAGACCTCTGAATTACCACCCATTGATGACATCATGATGGCAAAGAGAAATAGTAATATGGTGTATGATAAGTATTGGGAAATGAAACATCAAGAGAGCTCAATTAAAGCAACGAGTATGTAGAACCTATTTAATATAAGGAAAACTTGAAGAAGCAGGGACAGTGGACATAAGTATTAGTTCAGAACATTTAAAGAAGGGCATATGAAGATATCAATTTTCTATATAATATCTTATGCGATATAAATCCTTTGAGAAACCAATGTTCTTTCTAGGAAGACAATTTCTTTGGGATCCCTTCCTATTTCAAGATCATTTCCTTTTGTTTTCATGTCGAGAATTTTTTGAAAATGAAGAACTATTGATAAAGATTTATATTACTTATGGTTCAATGAGAAAGTTGGAAGAATCTTAGAAAACGTTACATGAGGAAAGGATTGAAGTGGCACCACTTAAGGAGGAAAAAGGGAATTGGAAAACAAGGTATGAAGAAGCCTTAAAGGAGGCCAAACTATAGGCAATGATAAAGGAAAACAATGGCACAATTAGGGTTATGTCTTTGAAAATAACCCCAAAATCATTGATCGTTTACACGTTTACCCATAATTTGATGGTATACATAGGCAGGTTAAAACATATTTAACTGATATTTAGAAGCAGGTGGAACACATGGTTTCAAATGCAAAGACAATGTATAAGGTCCTAAACAAAATTCCATCCCAAACCCTAGGATTATTAGGGGTCAGGGATATAACTTTTGTATTAATGGATGTTGTCTCCTATAGTGCTAAGCTCAAAATATGGAGAATTACAAATAAGAGGGTTACAATAGTAGAAACCTCCATTAGAGACTTCATTGGTGATATGGCGAGTATGATAGGCAATGGCCTCCCACGCTTGTGGGATAATGAGTTAGCATTTCATACTCTAGAAGTCTATAATGAGTTGTTGGAAACAACAAAGGTCAGGATCTCAAATGTGATGGGAAAAGGAACTATTCCTTCACCTCTAAAAAATTTCAATCAATTGCACCCCTCTATTGCCACCTAGACTCTCATAAATCACCTCACTCTTTGCCTACCCCCCATAGATCATGAAAAGAAGATAGAGCTATACAAATAATTTATAATTTAAAAAGTGGGAAAGAAATCAATGATGAGGGATGGTGACAACTCAATATCATCTATGAGTATCCTACTAAAGCCCCACAAAAGTATGTATTGCAGGAGGTGCTCCCCCTTGCTCAAGTGATGCCAAGACAACAGGTCCCATCTTAGTGGCCAACACCACCAAATTTATCACAGATGAAAATACCACCCCAAAACTAAAAAACAAGTTGTTCTGAAATAAAAAGGGGACAAACATAGTAAGTAACCATTTTTAGTTATGGTTCTCACGTGCTTCCTATTTTTGCAGCATTAAGGAATAGTCGTTCCCTTAATCATGGATTAGGATCCTAAGAGAGAAAGGATTAGTTAGAATTAGCATCAAGCTAGTCAACTATATAAGAAGGAGCCTCAACATCAATAAAAGTGATCAAGAAATTGTGTATTGTTACGATCACGAGATTTGGAGAGTCAAGCCCTTTCACTATATAATTTTTGTTGCTCCATGTTGGGAGGATTTGTCAAATTGGGTCCATTGTCTTCCCTACTCTCATTTTCTTTCTCTTTATAAACATATGTGTAAGATCCAAATTTTGGGAAGGAAGTAATAGAGGCCCAAGAATAAGAGTTTATATTCCCCACCTAGTGCCCTCATTTTTATTTTTTTTGTAAATAAAAGATCACTAAAAATATATTCACATAATTATGTGTCAATACAAAAACATGATTTTTCCACCTGCCCCACCACAGTATGGAAACTAGGATAGGTGGCCATCAAACATGTTTGAAACTATAATTGAAAATGGTTTTCACAAAAAAGAGCAGAGTGTTCTACTATGTAGTGGCCATGGTCGACTGTCTTACAAAGCATGATAGAGAATTTTAATTCTCTATGGAAATGACAAAAGAAAAAAGAAACCATGAAACCTGGGAGCTATCTTGGACTCGGTCATCCTTGAGCATTGTAGGCTGGGACAAATAATTTTCCACAGGTTGGACATTTTTTTCTAGTTGTAGTAGTTGTTGTCGCATCCATTAGGAGGTCCAAGTGTTATCCCAAGAAGTTTTGGATATGGGCATGTTCATCCATTTTTTTCCGCAGCTCAAAGATGAGTTGGATGTGCTCCTCAGTTAATCGAAGTGGGGTCGATGGAGGCGGTTCCTCCATCATATCGACATCCATTTCTTCTGCTACTTCAATTGTGTCCACTATATCCACTGCATTCATTGTGTCATCTTCATCCACCGCAACCATTACATTCAAGGGAGTCTCTTGTCAGCTGGGGGGAATCTCTTCCTCTACTATGCAAGAGCTAGTGCCAAAGAAGTGGTCTAGAGAGTAGGCTCTTGGAGGTTCAATTTCAGGACTGCGACTGAGCGGAGGGGAATAATTCGTAGGAGGGGGCATTTCTTCCATGGAGGGGCCACTACCAAGGTCAATGAGGGGTTGGTTTTTCTTGAGACGACTGGCTACGATGAGGGCGAGCTGGGTGGGGGGGAGACGATTGTGTCTAGTGTAGGCTCTGTAATACAGTGGGCCTCGCCTGGATTTTACGTGAGCAAGATCCATTAGGTTCGAGGTGACTGCAATACTGGTGCAGGTACACCCGACCTGGTTCACGCATGGCACTCTTAAATTACCTCAAGGTGCCCAACGCACCTCCATTGAATCACAGTGAATGCGAGTCATTCAATTTGGGGGGACAGGAGGCTGGCAACATGGATTAATATCTCCGTTGCCCGATGCCACCTGGCTCTATAATGTCCCCACTTTGGGACATTGTCATAGTGCAAAGATTTATGATGACCAAAGTAGCTAGATGGATGTTATAGCGAGTACAGGGGTGTTTGAGAGGCATTGTGGGGTCCATCTTGCATTGATCATCATATTCCATCATTATGATCCATTTCACACAGGTTGGCTTTGGTTTCATTGCATTCCGAAGATTTCCATGATTTTGACTATTTTGAGCTATAAGTTAATTGAAATCACTGAAGAGGTCATTTTGGGCACATTACTTGGAGGAACCTCTCAGTCTAATAGCTCATTGGAATCGGGAGGAGAAACACTATATGATGGGATGGCTAGAAGTGACTTTCAGTGGCTAGGGAAGCCACAAGGAGACATAAGGAGATTTTCAGAGGTAAAAAGGTTAATTAATTAATTAAAGTGATTTAATTAATTAATTAAATATTAATAAAATGAAATTCACTTTGGAGGGACAAGGTGAGACAAAAAGTATAAAAGGAAGGCAAGGGCCTCTACTCATCATTCATGTATGTTTTATCTTTGGATTTATGGATTTTAGCTAGTAAGCCCAACATTGGGGGTTTTGAGGGTTTTGACTTAACAAACCCTAGAGGACGATTCAGTGGTGAAAGATTCCACCTAGCTTGTCCCAAGATTGGTCTCGGATATGCAATACTCTCCCACACCATTCTAGTTCCATATCTACTCAGTTGCAGGAGGATTCCACATCAGTTACTTGTGTAGATAGAGAGAGGGAGCACCAGTTGAGGGTTTCCAGCAAGGGGGGCACACCATCCATTGAGGGAAGTTCATTGCAGGTGATTGACAGGGCTTTTGGAGATTCTATCACTTGGGTTCTTCTTGCAGGGTCTTCACCATCATTCCTAGTGCTTTCTGAGAGAGTTTTATGGCTCAGATTATTTCTTAGAGAAGTGGGACGAATTGAAGAGGAGGACATTTTTGAGATTCAGATCTAGTCAGTTTGGAGGGGTTACACTTCAGATCTGATCCCGAGACTTCACCTAGTGACTTGTAGTGTCCCAATCTATATTCCTGGGGAGTTTCAGAGCATTTAGAGGCCTCCTTCATCAGGGCTGAACTATCTAGGGTCTCAGTCATCTAGTGGGGCACACCATTCAGTGGAGGAGTTCATATCTACAGGGTTTGAGAGTGGATTTGGAGATTTGGACACCTGGGTTGTGCTTACAGTTGCCCGATCTATCAATTGTCATATTTCTTGGGGTGATTGGACACTTTTGGTAGCAGGGCCGAATTATTGAGGGTTTCAACATTCTAGCAGAGCGTGGCACCTTCCAGCTTAAGGGGTTTGGAATCCATACAACCCAGATCTACATTGCATTGGTCTTCATTGACGTATTCATCCTTTGGAGGATTATAGTGTCTTCTTGGAGAATTTTGTAGCAGCTCCTATCTTCTAGCCATCTGATGTGCATTCCAAATCGACATCTTCATTGTAGTAGGTTCCTATATTTATGAATAAAGTTGTTTGAGATGTTTTGGCTTGTCTATCATATTGAATATGGGTGAGGTATGTTCCATGGTTGTCTATTCTTGTTATTTGCTGCATACACACATATAAACACATCTAAACAAATAAACCAGCCAAGTGTTTGACGAAATACCTCACTCAGAAAAAGTTTTAAAAAGACACCAAAACCGTGATGATCCTTGCATAATGGCTTGGGATCATTACAGTGGTATCATAGCTTAAATCCTGCAAAACTGAGGGGTCTTTATGGATAGTTGGAAGGAAATGGATAGGATATCCTTTGAGATATCATGTTTGGAGATCATGTATCACGGCCTTAGCGAGGAAACTAAGGCTATAATAACCTTCCCACAATATGCAGCCTATAGAAATCCCCATTGGAGGAAATGGGATATTTTAGAGGGGATCATTTTAGCAGATAAAAAGAGCAAAGAAACAACTAGATGGTGGGAAGAACAAAGAAACCCTACACCCAGTAGGAGCACACAATCTTGCCACTATTGCAAGGGGTCGTGGGAACCTGATCATAGGTGAAGGGGTAAGGATCAAGAACACATTATTGAGGCATGTCATGATAGTGATGATGAGGTATATTCAGAGCAGTCGGATGATGACAGTGACTCTTGCACAAAGGCTAGTGATAGTGACTCTACCTCAGAGGATAGTGATGATGACTCTTGCATAGAGGATAGTGATGCTTGCACGCTTGAGGGGGGTGATGACCTTTGTGTAGTGGATAGGCAGCTAGATGGACAGGACGATAGAACCAGTGTACTAGCAGGCATACCACATGTTAACTCCCAAAATGAAACCGTCCTTTTGGTTGAATTTTGTAGTGGATAGAATGGCTATCGGTAGTGTCCTCAAGTTATTTTTTGAGTTTTTATAGCTGCAAAAAATTAGGTTTTGGTTTTGTCTTAGAAAATAATTAGACCCATAAAGTCTTCTTTTCAAAATTTTCATAATTCACTTTCCACAGCTAACGTGTGTCCAAAAGTTGAGTGTGCGCTGTGGAAAGTGGCGACTTTCAACAGCTAAGGAGCGCTTTTCATAAGCCTTTGCGTTGTTGAAAGTGGTGAATTTCAAAATGTGCAAGAATCGGTTTCGCGGGTCGTGCGTTGTTGAAAGTGCATACTTTCCGCAGCTATGGAACGGTTTTTCAAAGGATGTGCGTTGGTGAAAGTGGAGACTTTCCGCAGCTAAGAAGCAGTTCTCAAAAGGTCACGCGCTGGGAAAGTGAAGACTTTCAACAGCGAACGGGGGTTTTCCACAGGGACACGCGCTGGTGAAAGCGGCAAGTATGAACAACTAACAGAGGCGTTTTCCACGGGTCGTTGGTTGAAGAAAGCGGGAATCACGTGCGTGATATCCATGTCTCAAGGCAAATGATGATATGATCATCCCACGTCAGGCATATCCAAAACATGCACTGATGAAAGTGGGTAATGATGGAAACTCAAATCCAACACGTCAAAACACGATTGTGATGCGAATCTGGCTCAGAAACTCATGCTCCACAATCATGGCATCTTCGTGTTCAGTGATGCAGGTACAGAGGAGGTACCGCCGGCCTGACAATATCAAATTGAATTGTGGTTTTCATATCACACATTGTTCCATGAAGTCTGTTGAAGTTTCATTTGTTTCAAAACAGAGCTGAAGCCCGAACTGCTTTCAACAACGCAGAGCCTCGACTCGACTGGCAGTTGCAGGGGTTACAAATTGTCGAGATTTTCAAGCTATAAAATGGTGAGGAAGCACAGCGGGGCTCTACTCAAGAGAGAGCTGGATAATCTGTCCTTTTTACAGACACATCCCAAAGTCCAGAAGCATTTTTTGAATGCAGGGTGTATTGAATTCGTTGAAAGGTTGCAAGTTGGTTGCCACCAGTCTACAGCAGAAGCCTTTGCCAAGACTTTCGATGGCAACAAAGCTCGCGTTGGGTCCATGGAGATTGTGGTAGATTAAGCTACCATTGCTGCAGCAACAGGCCTACCAAGAACCGGTCAGAAATGGTTTAAAACCACTTCTCCCAAATATTTGGATTTCAGAGTTTATTTGAAAGAGGGGTACAGGCACAAGACATGGAAAAAGGGTATGCTAGTTTCTTATCTAGGCGAAGAATGGCAGGAACTGTTCAAAGGTATCCAATTGTACATTACCTCGGAGGGAAGGTATGATAAACTTATGATGTACCACTTCAAACTCATGGATCATTTCATAGGCAAGACCCCGCTTAATTTGCCTTATTTCTTACATAAAAGTTTGACTAAGGTTTGCAAGAAAATTAGAGCTCAACCTTTGAGCATGAAAACTACTCTGTGTCAAAATTGATTATCCTGGAGGAATTGAAACAATAGGGAAGGAGTTGGGAACATTTCCTATTCTAGGAAGGTTTTGAAACACAGAACCAGATTGCAAATGAACAGGGGAAGAGTTCAAAGAAACAATCATCTCCTCAAAGCAGTTCAAGAAAAAGAAGGACCCTGCCAGGACCTTCAGAAGACAAAATATCTGGAGTGAAGCCTCACAGGTTGAAGAGAAAGTTAAACTTTGAATAGACCACAGAGCAGAGCATAGAGAAGAACACAGAGCATCCTACAGAGAAGAGTACAGGGAAGAGAACCAATATACTAAACTTTCCCTATTCAGATTCAGAATCAGAGCAGCAAGATCAATGCCCTGTCACCAAGAGTCCTGAGCAGTCAGCTGAGTGTGCACAGAACTATGAAACCTTCAATCAGACAGAACAGGGAGAAACATCAAAAATCTCCAAGCCAAAGAAATCTCAGAAAATCAAGCATTTGAAAGAGGTCATAGCTCAGCAAGAGGTCTTGGAGCGGGTGATTAAAGAAAGGTATAAGAAGTTGTCTGATAACTTCGCCAAGACCAATGCTGCGTTTGAAATATTGGCTAAGGAAAGTGTTAGAGAGAAGAAGAGGAAGAAAAAACTCACCAAAGACTACAACAGCTTGTGGTGGCTTGCCAAACGCCTCAAAAGGAAGATAAGGAGGTTGAAACAAAAACTAAACCAAAAAACCCATCCAGATTTGAAGGTACTCGCTCAAGTCATCGTTAATATGCAAGGTGTGAAATCGGAGACACACTGAGTTTTGTTTGAAATCAAATTTTGGAGGTGAAAACTCATTTTGAGCGCAATCGGGACTTTCCCCAGCGCAAGGCTATTATTTTATGATCCGTTAGTTGTGGAAAGTGACGGCTTTCAACAGCTAACCCGCGAAAAATTAAAGGAATGCGCTGTTGAAAGCTGGAAAACTAATTTTTGAAGCCAAGGACAGGACAGTTCATTCCAAACAGGTTTTGAAGGGGCTCCAGTGTATCAGTGGGCTATCAGATCGTATGCAAAAGGTTCAACATCAGGGATTCGAGAGAATTTTGGTAACACATGCAAAACCATTTCCTCAAAAATCGACCATAAACGTTGGGAAATCCAACTGTCAAAGACAGGTGTCCTGCTATTTTTCACCACATTGCGGATACCAGGAGCCGAAGGATGCAGATGGCGATTTTGGAGATTGAAGACAGTTCGACTTTTAAGTTTAGTTGTTAAAGACTTTATTTTCAAGTTGTTTAGATAGAATTGAGTTGTCTTTATTAAATACAGATCCATGTTTTTAGGATTTGTATAACTGTTTGTAAGAGTCTATAAATGCCTATTTTTGATATGGAACAAGGGTTCAAACTGGGAAACATTTTCATGCTATTGTATAGACTCTTTTTGCATAAATAAAGTGGAGTTTCCTTTCGTCTGCAATACCAGAATTGCTCATCTTTCATTCTCTGTACTTTACTTTCAGTTTATTTTAGTTCATAAAGACTGTTACCTCTTTGTTGAACTCACGGGATTGAAATTAAAGGATTCTTTGTTGTCTTGTATTAGGCCCTAATTTCACTTGTATTGGCAATCAAGAATAGCATTCTCCATACTTCCTTTCAATTATTGGATCTGGTTATTGTTTACTGAAAGCACTTTATCTTTAGAAGTGTGATGAGTTGTTTCTCATACAAATCATTGAAGACCCCATTGTCCCAAACATATAAAGACCATTATTTCTAAGTTACCAAGCACCTTTGGTCTTCAACCAGAAAGGGTTTCTTGGAGTGATAAAAAATTGGCGCCGTTGCCGGGGAGAGGAGATCGAAGCTCAGCTTCTCTGGGAGACGACATAGATCTAGTTCTTGATGATAGACAAGAAGTAGACACTTTCGGTTGTACATTTTCTATTTGGTGACTCCATTGAAACAAAGTGGCTCCCAAAAGAGCTCACACCAGGGCGAACCAAGAAGGCCCACTGACGACACCGGTTCCTGACCCTGAGAAGATCATCAGTAAGGGTAAAGCTTTGCAAAGACAGATTTCCGGATCTGCCAAGGCAGTTGAATCAGGTATTCAAATCAACACTCCTCATTTTATTTCTGAGAAACCTCTAATTGAATCCCCTGCTGCTGAAATTTATAATTCTCAGGAAATTGAAAATTTTTCTCAAACATTGAAGGGAGAGGAACCTTCATTTTCTTCTAATATTACTGATTATGTTCTTGAGATTGACAGTTCATCCCATCCAAAAGAATTGAATACAGAATCCTCCAAACAGAAAGAAAATTCTTCTTCATCTTCTTTCGATTCATCACCCATCAAAACTTTGAAAGGTGTCTTATACACCCACACTAATCTGCCTGTTCTTGAAGATAGCCTCCATGATCTGTCCTCTAAAGGAGAATAAAATCTAGCTTTGTTGCTTGGTCAGTTCTATAAATCCTCTTATTTCTCATCCATTCCTGAAAACTCTGCTCAAGGTGAAGTAAGGCAACCCTTCTATTCTAACTCAGGCAACTCATCTCCTCCATCATCTCCTAGGAGTTCTTCGTCTGTATCAATCACCAAGACTATCATGGTTGCCCCTTTGACCAGAATGGAACAAATCTTGGCAAACAGATATGCCCCACTTGTATTTCCAAATCCCTTGTCTGCCATGCCAACCGGTGACTATCAGAAATACATGCCAAAATTTACAGGAGCAGGGGAGTATACTGTTGAAGAACATATTGAAGAATTTTATGCTTATGCCGAAAATATCAATATCTCAGAAGAAGATGTGTGGACTAGAGTTTTTGTTCAGAGTTTGGATGGCCAAGCCTGAAAGTGGTTCAAAGAGCTACCAGCAAATTCGATCACTGGAATTGAACAACTAGATGAGGTATTCTTGAAGCATTGGGGAGAAAGAAGAGATCTGTTATACTACATTTCTGAGTTTGGAAATTTGAAGAGGGAGGATGGAGAGTCGGTCTCAGATTTTATCAAGAGATTTAATAAAATGTTTGGTAAGATCCCTGCAGAAATTAAACCAAGTGATGCATTGGCAAAGATCACATTTTTTGTTTCCTTTGATTCAGAGTTTTGTCTTATCCTTAGAGAAAGACGATCAGCTACACTTTCTTTAATGCAAGATGCCACCCTCGATGTTGAGTCAAACATCACAGCATCTCAGAAGCTTAAAGGAAGGGCTGAGAGGAAGAAGTTTGTTGTCGAGTCCTCTTCTTCTTCTAACAGTAAAATGGAAAAGATGGCTAAGATGTTGGACAGTCTGACATCTGAAATGTCAAAGTTGAAGGTTCAGAATCAACAACCAGCAAGGGCAAAAGAGCCAAATGCTTTTACCCCCATAAATCCAAATGCTTTTCCCTACAGAAGGAATAATCCACAAACTCAGATTCTGCAAAGAGATAGGAATTCAAATGAAGATCAGAGGATAAAAGTCCCTCTTCAGAATGTTGTGATGGATGATGACAATGGTGATGATTAGCAAGATGAAGAAGGTGACATTCATTGTGTTGGAGAAGAGACAGGGAGCTCTTATCTGACACAACAAGATTACGAGGAATCATTAATGACTGAACAGACAGAAGATGATCTCCTTGGTGATGGCATTTTCACAGCAGAGGATAAGAACAAATTTAACCTCCGATAAAAATCTAATGCTGCTCAACCAGATGCATCAGCTCCTCCCAAGAAGAATGCTGCCCCTGTCAACCATCAAACTCCAGAGAGTCAGCCTCCTGTTGAACAACAGAAGAATCAGGAAGCCCCTTCAAGTCAGGTAAATATTTCTGATAAAACTGTTGATAAGGTTCCATATTCTTTTAATTTTGAGGCTGAAATACAAAAGATTAAGATTCCTATCCCTCTTGTTGAGCTGATGAAAAATGAGATATTTAAAAAGGATATCCTCAAAAATTTAGACCCCCAGTCTGTATCTCATTCTGCTGATATCCTCAACATTTATGATGATAATCCAACCATCACTCTGGGCCAAATGGTAGAAGATAGAGATGAAAGTTGTCCTCCCTTTTACATCTCTTTAAATATTCATGAAAAAACACTTCACAATTGTTTGTTGGACTCCGGTGCTTTGCACAATTTGATGCCCAAAGCTGTCATGGATGAGCTTGGGCTGGAGATCACCAAGTCTTATCATGACCTTTTCTCCTTCGATTCTCGAAAAGTCAAATGCCTTGGGATGATTAAGGATTTAGCTGTAACCTTGACCCAAGCATCAATGAAGACAATGGTGATGGACATAGTGGTGGCTGACATACCCCCAAAATTCGGATGCCTTCTGTCAAGATCATGGATGAAGAGACTAGGTGGCACTCTTCAAATGGATCTCTCTTATGCTACTATCCCTGTTTTTGGAGGGGTGAACAGAAGACTTTACAGGGAATCTCAGTTGGCATATGTAATCAGTGATGAGAAGAATCCATCCAATCATCCTATTTATGCGGTCGACACAGATCTAGGATCTTGTATCTTTCAAATTGATGATTCACTGCCCGACACATTGCTGCTAAGAAAACCCACAGATCAGATCACAGTTCAGCCCACAGAAACAACAGAGGATGATCTATGGACCATGTTCTTTGACGGTGCTTGCACTAAGGAGTCAGCTGGAACAGGAGTGGTGTTCATTTCTCCCTCTAAGAAAACTTCTCATTTGTCCTTTAAACTCGATTTTAAAGTGACTAATAACATTGCTGAGTATGAAGCACTACTTTTGGGGCTGAACGCAGCAAAGGAGAAGGGAATTAAGAAATTGCAGGTGTTTGGAGATGCATATTTGATTATTCAGCAGGTGAATAAGTCCTTTCAAGCCAAGCATGTCAGGCTGAAGGCATACAAAGATGAAGTACTGAAGGCAATTAGTGATTTTGCAGATTTTAAGATTTCATTTGTACCTAGAGCCATGAATGAATTGGCTGATTCATTGGTTGTGTCCGCTTGTGCATTCCTACCCCCGCTGCCTCAAAAATTATCTTACGAAATTCAAGTTAAATATAGGCCCTCTCTTCCTGATAATGTAAAATTTTGGAAAGTTTTTGAGGACGATGCTGAACTCACCAGATTCCTTGCAGTGATAGATGAGTTTGCAGATCTGCAGATTGATCAGGAGAATGAACATGACAATGAAGTTGAGCAGCCAAAGCTCAAGAGAAAAATTGCAGCTCATGAAATAGTTCAGCTGTCCACCAACAGAATTCCTAAAGGTTTGGTCTCGTTGGAAAGGTTGTTCGATAACAACGATGTGGCTGTCAAATTGCAAAGCGGGGAAAAAGAGTCAAATGTTTTCCAGTATAATGTGTCCAGTGAGCAAGATCCCAAACATGTCAACTTGGCCTCACATTTGGCTGAAAAACAAAAGGCTGATTATGGAGAATTGCTGAAAGAATTTGCAGACATCTTTGCTTGGCAGTATGATGATTTGAAAACTTTTGACACAGAGGTGATTCAACATAAAATTCCCTTGAATAAAGACACCAAACCATTCAGA
>ML808602.1:3535-25533 GCA_009831015.1 Picea engelmannii | reverse complement strand
CTAGTTTCTTATCTAGACGAAGAATGGCAGGAACTGTTCAAAGGTATCCAATTGTACATTACCTCAGAGGGAAGGTATGATAAACTTATGATGTACCACTTCAAACTCCTGGATCATTTCATAGGCAAGACCCCTCTTAATTTTCCTTATTTCTTACATAAAAGTTTGACTAAGGTTTGCAAGAAAATTAGAGCTCAACCTTTGAGCATGAAAACTACTCTGTGTCACTTCGGCCTCATAAAATTGATTATCCTGGAGGAATTGAAAAAACAGGGAAGGAGTTGGGAACATTTCCTATTCTGGGAAGGTTTTGAAACACAGAACCAGATTGCAAATGAACAGGGGAAGAGTTCAAAGAAACAATCATCTCCTCAAAGTAGTTCAAGAAAAAGAAGGACCCTTCCAGGACCTTCAGAAGATAGAATATCTGGAGTGAAGCCTCACAGGTTGAAGAGAAAGTTAAACTTTGAACAGACCACAGATAAGACCATAGACCAGAACACAGAGAATCCTACAGAGAAGAGTACAGGGAAGAGAACCAATATACTAAACTTGCCCTATTCAGATTCAGAATCAGAGCAGCAAGATCAATGCCCTGTCACCAAGAGTCCTGAGCAGTTAGCTGAGTGTGCACAGAACTATGAAACCTTCAATCAAACAGAACAGGGAGAAACATCGAAAATCTCCAAGCCAAAGAAGTCTCAGAAAATCAAGAATTTGAAAGAGGTCATAGCTCAGCAAGAGGTCTTGGAGCGGGTGATTAAAGAAAGGTATAAGAAGTTGTCTGATAACTTCGCCAAGACCAATGTTGCGTTTGAAAGATTGGCTAAGGAAAGTGTTAGAGAGAAGAAGATGAAGAAAAAACTCACCAAAGACTACAACAGCTTGTGGTGGCTTGCCAAACGCCTCAAAAGGCAGATAAGGAGGTTGAAACAAAAACTAAGCCAAAAAACCCATCTAGATCTGAAGGTACTCGCTCAAGTCGCCATTAATATGCAAGGTGAGAAATCGGAGACACACTGAGTTTTGTTTGAAATCAAATTTTGGAGGTGAAAACTCATTTTGAGCGCAATCGGGACTTTCCCCAGCGCAAGGCTATTATTTTATGATCCATTAGCTGTGGAAAGTGACGGTTTTCAACAGCTAACCCTTGAAAAATTAAAGGAATGCGTTGTTGAAAGCTGGAAAACTAATTTTTGAAGCCAAGGACAGGACAGTTCATTCCAAACAGGTTTTGAAGGGGCTCCAGTGTATCAGTGGGCTATCAGATCATATGCAAAAGGTTCAGCATCAGGGATTCGAGAGAATTTTGGTAACACATGCAAAACCATTTCCTCAAAAATCGACCATAAACGTTGGGAAATCCAACTGTCAAAGACAGGTGTCCTGCTATTTTTCACCACATTGCGGATACCAGGAGTTGAAGGATGCAGATGGAAATTTTGGAGATTGAAGACAATTCGACTTTTAAGTTTAGTTGCTAAAGACTTTATTTTCAAGTTGTTTAGATAGAATTGAGTTGTCTTTATTAAATACAGATCCATGTTTTTAGGATCTTTATAACTGTTTGTAAGAGGCTATAAATGCCTATTTTTGATATGGAACAAGGGTTCAAACTGGGAAACATTTTCATGCTATTGTATAGACTCTTTTTTCATAAATAAAGTGGAGTTTCCTTTCGTCTGCAATACCAAAATTGCTCATCTTTCATTCTCTGTACTTTACTTTCAGTTTGTTTTAATTCATAAAGACAGTTACCTCTTTGTTGAACTCACAGGCTTGAAATTAAAGGATTCTTTGTTGTCTTGTATTAGGCCCTACTTTCACTTGTATTGGCAATCAATAATAGCATTCTCCATACTTCCTTTCAATTATTGGATCTGGTTATTGTTTACTGAAAACACTTTATCTTTAGAAGTGTGATGAGTTGTTTCTCATACAAATCATTGAAGACCCCATTGTCCCAAACATATAAAGACCATTATTTCTAAGTTACCAAGCACCTTTGGTCTGCAACCACAAAGGGTTTCTTGGAGTGATAACACCACATACCAATGACGTCTTTACGTCTTAGCAGAGTGGTGACTCTAGTGAAGAGTCACACGTGTTAGCACCTAGAGATGATGAGATTCCTATGGGGGGCGTGACACATCTGTCACCTGTTCAGACACTCATGATAGCCACGTCACATGAGGAGATCAGTGGCACGTCAGGTATGATGGATGAGCCTAGTGTGAGGGATGCACACCATGGATAGGTAGACCCACAGATCCAGGAGGAGGTACAGGATGTACAAACAATTGACCCTACACATACGGATCAACATGAGGAGATTGAGTCACAGATTTTGGAGACTCCATTAGTTGAGAAATTGGTGGGGGATGACAGGTTGATGGAGCACTTACTTCTAGTATCGGCTTGCAGTGATGAGGATGCACTCTTTATCCGTCAGGATGATCATAACACATGTCTGGATACATCCATATGGGATCCAGGCACAGATGATAGTAGCAGGTTGAGTGCACAGGAGGATACAGCTGCTCATATAGGATACAATGTGATTCAGGGGGAGATAACATCTAGTGATGGGGTGCAGTGGCATACAGGAGTACCCAGAAGCACAGTAGATAGTGGAAAGTTTAGCACGTTATCTTATGCAGAGAGTGTTTTTGGGGATTCTAGAGTTGACACTAGCAGTGAGGGGTTTGAGATGACACCTCAGCATGACCATGATCAAGAGTCACACCACTTAACAATACACTTGAGAGTTAGTGAGGCTATGATCAGGGCAGCCACTAGATGTATTGATGACATGCATGCAGTGATGTCAGATTACTGTTGGAGAGCATCGGTGGCATAGGGTAGCTTAGATGGAGGATTTTCCATGGATAATTTTTACACTCTCAGGGAGAGAGTGTCTATGATGAGGACTGACTACCAGCAGTTGTTGACAGACAGGAGATACCTACTGGGGATTGGCGAGTTGTACCACAGGGCCTGGAGGGGGAACGAGTTGGAGGTAGACTGACTCACTCAGGAGTTTGAGAGCACTCAAGGATTCTTGAGAGCCACACAAACATGCCTACAAGAATCAGAGTCTAGATCAGATGAGCTTCTTGAGAGAGATCCGTCAGAGATCCACTTCATCTATCCTGGTTGACACTCTGATGTATCCTTCGGTCACATGGTTAGGGGATGTTGGTGTTCTAGCAGAGGAGCACCAGTTGATGGAGGACACTTCCATTTGTTTTCCGAGAGAGGTTGACCTTTCGGTAGAGGTTGATCTAGTATTATGCCCAGGATCTAGAAGGCAAAAACAGTATGTCGGAGATGACGTGAGTAGGCAAGGGCATACAGTAAGGAGTGACAGTGCACAGAGACATGTCGAGATATACAGTCAGGTTCAGACAAATGTATGGGATTGTAGGGAGGAGACCCATGTAGGGGAGTATGCATATTTCACTCTTTTGCAGCAGCCCATAGTTATGATTGAGCACCTTCACTAGATCAGCAGTCACATGAGGAGAGATAGACAGTGGTTGAGAGCATGGAGAGTGCCTAGGTCGAGGCCACATGACATGAGTACCTTTATGACATCTAGCTGGAAAGAGAGGGATCGTCATAGGAAACCAGTTGAGACTTGGTATGTGAGAGAGAGCATCATGGGCCAAGTGGTAGAAGATGAGCACCTAGGGCTTCTGACAATGATCAGTCTCACACAGGAGAAGTTAGAGGAGATTGGAAGTGATAAACTTCCAAGTTTTCCATGGGACCTAGGAGTCCATTTTGTTAGCACGATGTTTATGTTGACCCAGGTTGCACCAGAGAGCCACACACTCCACCTTGGTTTGGTTTGGAGTGGGTCTGCAGGTACTTGTCCTATGGGGCGAGACCTTTCCTTCTTCTTGATCATCATGATAGTGCATGGAGATGTTTGGACAGGGACTTCTTCTACAAAGGTGTCTTCACTCATACATTTTCTGGACAACATGTCCAATGGTCACAGGTATTTCAGCTAAAGGACCCATGAGAGGAGGATTCATGATGTATGCAGGGGGCAGACAATCATGGTCAGAGTAGTGCAGGGCCAACATGGTGATCTTCGACAAATATTAGCATGGGATCCAGGCCAAGATTGGGCATTTCATTGATTCACAGGAGAGAGTGGACCATTGCAGGGGAAAGTTATTCTAACTTTCCATTGTGCTTCAATGTTGAGAGGAGCACATCGCTTGCGGGTGTCTCACGGAGGTCTTGCAGTACCTCATTCTGGCATCAACATGTGCATTTTATGGAGACCATGTGGATCTTGGTAGAGTTTTGGAGGATGGATTCATTTCAATATGAGGCCATGTGTCATGTGTAGAAGGTTCACAAGGTTGATATCTTTCAGAACTATGCTTCCCAGAGTATTGCAGTTCACTTCTTGATATGGGATCCAGGGGGTGGAGTATACTATTGTTCATCTTTCGATGGGTTTTACTATGTACCCCACAGGTGGACATGGGATCCTGGTATTTACTTGGATTGATTTGGGTATTGCTTGAGGACAAACAATTTTCTAGCAGGGAGCACTGTAATGTCCCCACTTTGGGACATCGTCACAGTGCAGAGATTTATGATGACCAAAGTAGCCAGATGGATGTTATAACGAGTACAAGGGTATTTGAGAGGCATTGTGGGGTCCATCTTGCATTGATCATCATATTCCATCATTATGATCCATTCTGCACAGGTTGACTTTGGTTTCGTTACATTCCGACGATTTCCATGATTTTGACTATTTTGAGCTATAAGTTAATTGAAATCATTGAAGAGGTCATTTTTGGCACATTACTTGGAGGAACCTCTCAGTGTAATAGCTCATTGGAATTGGGAGGAGAAACTCTACAGGATGGTATGGCTAGAAGTGACTTTCAGTGGCCAGGAAGCCACAAGGAGAGATAAGGAGCTTTTCAGAGGTAAAAAGGTTAATTAATTAATTAAAGTGATCTAATTAATTAATTAAATATTAATAAAATGAAAGTCACTTTGGAGGGACAAGGTGACCCAAAAAGTATAAAAAGAAGGCAAGGGCCTCTACTCATCATTCATGTATGTTTTTTCTTTGGATTTTTGGCTTTTAGCTAGTAAGCCCAACATTGGGGGTTTTGAGGGTTTTGACTTAATAAACCCTAGAGGATGTTTCGGTGGTGAAAGATTCCACCTAGCTTGTCCCAATCTTGGTCTCGGAGATGCAATACGCTCCCACACCATTCTAGTTCCATATATACTTAGTTGCAGGAGGATTCCACATCAGTTACTTGTGCAGATAGAGAGAGGGCGCACCAATTGAGGGTTTCCAGCAAGGGGGGCACACTATCCTTTGAGGGAAGTTCATTGCAGGTGATTGACATGGATTTTGGAGATTCTATCACCTGGGTTCTTCTTGCAGGGTCTTCACCATCATTCCTAGTGCTTTCTGAGAGAGTTTTATGGCTCAAATTATTTCTTAGAGCAGTGGGACGAATTGAAGAGAAGGAGGGAATTTTTGAGATTTAGATCTAGTCAATTTGGAGGGGTTACACTTCAGATCTGACCCTGAGACTTCACCTAGTGACTTTCAGTGTCCCGATATATATTCTTGGGGAGTTTCAGAGCATTTGGAGGCCTCCTTCATCAGGGTTGAATTATCTAGGGTCTCAGTCATCTAGTGGGGTGCACCATTCAGTGGAGGAGTTCATATCTACAGGGTTTGAGAGTGGATTTAGAGATTTGGACACCTAGGTTGTTCTTACAGTTGCCCGATCTATCAGTTGGCATATTTCTTGGGGTGATTGGACACTTTTGGCAGCAGGGCTATATTATTGAGGGCTTCAGCATTCTAGCAGAGCATGGCACCTTCCAGCTTGAGGGGTTTGGCATCCATACGACCCAGATCTACTTTGCATTGGTATTCATTGACATATTCAGACTTTGGAGGCTTATAATGTCTTCTTGGAGCATTTTGTAGCAGCTCCTATCTTCTAGCCATCTGATGTGCATTCCAGATCGACATCTTCATTGTAGCAGGTTCCTATATTTATGAATAAATATGTTTGAGATGTTTTGGCTTGTCTATCATATTGCATATGGTTGAGGTATGTTCCATGGTTGTATATTCTTGTTATTTGATGCATACACACATATAATAACATCTAAACAAATAAACCAGCCAAGTGTTTGATGAAATACCTCACTCAGATAAAGTTTTAAAAAGACACAAAAACCGTGATGATCCTTGCATAATGGCTTGCGATCATTACAGGCTCCCACTTCCTTGCCATTTGTCACCCCATCTGGGGCACCTAGTACCCTCATTGTAATACAAATAACTATTGAATTTATTCTATAATCATGATTGAGGCACATTGCCAATGGTGAAATAATAAATATCAAGCAAGTTATTTTGGTGTTCTTCCATTTTTTATCTTATTCTTATATTGAATGAATGGATGGATATATACTTTCATGCGTACGATGGATATGTTAAGAGAGATAGTAGTGTTCATCATCCTCTTATGATGCATGCTAATTTCCTCTTATGATGCATGTTGATGTTATTTTACATTATGTCCTTTGAAGATGGAATCATGATTAAGGCACCCTTTTGAATTAGATTAATAAACTTTGTATCTAAAAATTTGCAGTGACTCTTTCCCTTTCACCATAAATAACACAAGTAAATATTTAAAGTTGCAGAGACTATTTCAATGCGTCATCTCGTTTCTACAATAAATCAAGTTGGAGCTTCTTAGAAAAATATTTTCTTGTGTGATAAGAAAGAATAATAACTTTAGGAAATTCAAGGGAAACCCCTCTAGTTCAAGGACTGGCTTGAAGGCCTAGAGTGGCTCAGGAAGGTGCTCCTCCATATTATGCCCTAGCATTGAGTCTCTATGAGAGAGGGAACAACCTAGGGGACAACACCTCCTATGGTTGTTTGCATAGATATCATTCTTTTTTATACAATGAAATCCTTGAGGGAATTGAAGCTAGGAAAATTATTGACCTGGCTCATCTATTATAGTTCGCATAGAGATAAATATTTGAGAATGGATTGAGGGAATTGAACTTAGAAAACCTGGTGATCGTGTTTTCCATCCATGAAAAAACATATGGCTTAACATAACTCTTCAGAATTGTTAGTGCACATGAAAAAATCGAATTTAGTGACAATGAAAAGAGCATTACTCATTAGGATTGATCTGGGATATTTTCATCGAGGTGACTTATAAAGAATTGTATTAAATGAGCATAAATTAAAGTGAAACATAAAGAAGGAAAAGCTCCAAAATGAAGATACATAAGCATCAAATCTGAACACAAAAACTTGATAACTGAGTTCGTCCCTGGTGGACTACGTCTTGGGGTCCTTCTCTCAAATGGGTAGGCCTTTTTATTAACTTAGCAAAAGAATTTGGCAAAACACATAAGTATACCTCATTATGGAATTAAGCTGTAGAATCTTTGCTTAGATCAGAAAACAAACAACACCATTGAATTTGTGGCATCAAATTACCCAAAAATGATTGTCTCCATGCCTCAATCCGACTATGGAACTCCCAATCCCTTGAGAAATCTCGTCTCGGTTTTTGTACCTACTCCCTGTAATTAATTCTTTGCACCGCGTCTCAAAATTTGTGCCCAACTATACCGTTGAGTTCCCTCTTTCCCCTTCTATGGGCAGACTCATATTTTAAGAAAAAAGTGGGGTGGACTAACCAACAGAGTCTGTTGGCCCAATGGTGGTGGATGTTATTGTTAAGGCTTTGGATAGCGGGAGGTCCTGGGATTGAGCCCACAGGCCTTCCCTTTTGGGTTATTGTTATAACAATGTGTGTGTGTGTGTGTGTGTGTGTGTGTATATATATATATNTTGGAGTGTTGTTTGGATCCGTCGGAGCTTGTAGTTTGGCTGCCAGATTTGGCGGGCCCATTTTTTTATTTTTGAAAATCTTGTTTTGGGCCCTCATTGGGAATTTTCCTACAACCACGTGGCAGCCAACCATCGGCCCACGCCAACCACTTGCACAGTCACCTGCGACATCAACCTTCCATGTCCCGTACGGTCTTCCACGTGGTTGTACGGACTGCCATGTGTCACTTCCTCATTGGTCCATAGATTGACCTGAAAATGTCAAAAACGAGTGACACGTGGCAGCCTATGGTGTTTCCATGTTAGCATGATAACATCATGTTGATGTCAGCATGAAACATGTCACCTTCAGTAGTACAATGTGCCACGTACATTGTACAGACGCTGACATCATCCGTACTAATGCTAACTTCAACAGTATGGGTGCTGACTCATCCCTGCTGACTGGGCTAGGTTGAAAAAAACTTTGACCGCGAATATATTTTGATCCGTAACTTTGTTTGATGAGTTGTTTACGCCATTAGAAAGCTTGCGATGTGCTCTTCACGATGATGCATGTTAACAACAATTTTGTCTTGGACACAAGAGTACCCAGGTCTGCAGGTTGCACGAGAAGCGCCCAAGTGCAGCACGAAAAAATCTCATTTCAGGCTACAAGTCAAGCGAGCGGGCCAAGTTTTGTTGTCGATGGCCGAGATCGATGGTCATCGGGATTTTGGGGCTACCAAGTTACCCGAGATATAGCACAAGATATAGCAACTATATTTCAAGACAAAGTCTGGGCCATCCGATCCAGTTGGAGCAGGTGGTAGCCAATCGACATTTCAGGGATCGACATTTCGAGAGACAAGGGTTCTCCCATCCACTGCAGCTGAAATTGCCGAAATGCGAAATGTCGAAGGCACCTTTGAAGATGAGCCCACGGTCCTAGCGCCAGGTCATGTCAAGTGAGCCTAGGAATGGAGGTAGCCCCTTTTTAATGACAAAGTCATCTCAGTCATTCATCTAAAGGGCATGCGGTGCACATCCATGCTTTCGTAGTTTGGTCAATCAAGAATTTGAGGAAGAAGCGCATCGTGAGCCCTGGTATAAGAAATCTCGAAAGGATCGGGACCATTCATCAGAAGGACACGCGACGCAAGATCTGAGACACAAATGGGGCCTTTCAAGATTTTCATAGTGAAAGCGTCGAAGATATAATCTTAGCCATCCATCCAAAGGAATGCATGGTACGTGATCAAGTCATGTCGAAATTCGGGAGTTCAAGGGGTAAGGGCTCCTCGTCATTTCACATCTCGAAATCTTGAACCCCGAAACGCCGAAAGCACCCAAAGTCGGGCCCGGGGTCATAGCGCCTAGTCACAGAAGAACAGGCCTGGAGAAAGGGTGCTAGCGTGCGCCATGTGATGAGACAGGTCCTAAAACGTCGACATCCTTTCAATCGTCCGATCCAGAGACACGTGGTGCGCGATTAGGCTCTATCTCATCTTCGCCTTTCGTAGCTTTGAAGCACAAGGAGCAGCCTCCTCCCATCCATGAAACATGAAATGCCAAAAGAACCTTTGAAGATAGGCATAGGGTCACATCTCGTGGTCACTTGGGGGCGATAGAAAGAACTGTGCAAAGGGATGAACTGTCAGGTTTAGCTGCAGAGGGGATCACTGTGTTCTCCAGATGCCAGTTCAACTTGATCTCAATCCTGATACCTGATCGGAGTGAATGAAGAAGAGAGAGGGTGGTTGAAACCTCGACTCACTCATTAATTGCAAGGTATGGATGTCCCGGCAGGAAGTCTGCTCGAGATGGTCCTCTGTGATTTATTTTTCCTACGGAAGCCATGCCGAGCCCTCGACTCACTAGAGAAGTCTGTGCATGCTAATTCAGCATTTAAGGGCTCAACTACCCCCTAGCATGAGCCGTGCAGAGTTAAGATGGCATATGACAGAGGAGTGCAGGCCAGATTTGATTGAAGAGATGCCCCATCCTGAAAGTCTAAGACGCCTCTGTTGGGAAAATGTTTAGGAGTATATATACTGAGTTTTGATATTTTTCAAAGGATCGATGGTTGAGCTAGGCTCCCGATTGTAAAGTTTTAACGAAGCACTGGTTTCTCTGGTTATGTATTGGCACTTGAGACTTCTTGCCTTATGAATGTCAGCTTATTTACGTCTCTTTGTTTACACTGTGTTAGAATAGCTCGAAATTGGAGGATCCAGTCGTGTTGCATTGTTATAGGATGATGTAGGTTAGATCATTGTAATAGTTGCATTGTCTCTAATCAGTTCTTGTATTTTTATCAACGCTGAATGATTTGGAATTGGAGGATCCAGTCAAGTCACCCTTCAGTTCCCCAAAGCTCAGAACCAAGAGGATCTTGTATTCTGAGCTTTTCTTCCTCAGGCTGTTGAAAGGCCTAATTCCCAAGGCAGTCTTGTTCATTCATCTCACCAAGTCTTCCCCCTTCTCATTTTACAATCAACTCACTGACGGAAGTTAGATAAAGACCTACTTTGTTCTATACATACCAGGCCTGGTCCCTGAGTTAGAGTGATACCTTCCCGAGTCTCTATCCATTCGGTCACCCCATTAAATTATTCGTGACATAAACTGATGGGCATTGGGCTCTGCTCCTGTCGCAATCCAGGAGTGACTTCTAACGCTAACATTTATGGCGCCGTTGTCGGGGACGAAGTTGAATATTTTCCCCAAGATTGAACAACAACGATTAACTGATTATGAAGGTGCATCAGATATTAGAACTATCAATATTGCTACTGTGCACCTGGTGACTCCACTGACGCGACTCCACTGGGTGACCCCACTGGTTCCAACCCACAAGCGACTCCATTGTTTCAACAGTGGCTTCTAGAGGCAGACAAACAAGGTCTACTCCTCAGCTGTCGTTAGCGCGACCTGAAGTTGACCCAAATAAGATTATCAGAAAGGAAATTCCTCTAAAGGCGATACCTCTACTGCTAAAACATGTATTTCTGGTGATTTTCATGATTTTGTAGAATCTCCAACCCCTTCATTTCTTCATGTTTTATTATCTTCTGTCGGATTTTCTTGTAGCCTAAATTTCGGGAGTGTTCCTACTAGGTTTTCTCCTCCTGGTCTCAAATTAGTAGGAGAAACTCTTGTCACTCCCCTTTCCCCTGAAGTGGTACCTTGGTTCAGACCTAACGCTTCTGAATATTCTCCTACCCCGGGTTTTACCACCCCTCCTCCTGTTATTACTGTTGTTGAGGGAAGGGAGATTTATGTGCCTTTGAACCTGCAAGCCTGTTCTCCAAATTTGTTGCAGTTCTCCTCCCATTCTTTAAGCTCAGCTCCTGTCTTTTCGTTTCAAACCTCATCTCCTCCTTGTTCCCCTAGACCTTTTGTTCCTATGGCTGGTGCTAATCCCCCTCTAAATAGAATGGATGCCATAGTAGCTTCCATATATGCTCCCTTAGTCCTACCTCAACCTATGAATCCTCTCCCTGATGGAGATTACCTGAAATATATGCCCAAGTTCACTGGGGAAGAGGAAATAACTGCGGAAGAGCACCTGGCTACTTTCTATAGTTATGCAGACAACCTGAACATTGAAAATGAATATGTCTGGATGAGAGTCTTCATCTAGAGCCTGGACGACGAGGTGAGGAAGTGGTTTAGGAGATTGGCTCCCGGATCTATTGTTGGGATTGAAGCTCTAGATAGTGCTTTTATGAGGCAATGGGAGATAAGAAGGATTTCATGTATTACATGACAGAGTTTAGGTCTTTGAAGAAAATGGAAGGAGATTCCGTCTCATACTTCTCCAAAAGATTCAATAGATGTATAATAATATCCCTGCTGAGATAAATCCCATAGAAGCCTCTGCAAAAACTTCTTATGCTAGTGCATTCGACCCTGAATTTTGTCTTCTATTGAGAGAAAGAAGAGCTACCTCCCTAGCTCAAATGCAAGATGCAGCCATAGAAGTGGAATCTAATGTATTGGCAGTTGACAGATTGAGGAATAAGACTGATGCAGACAGAAGAAAAGGAAGATCTGAAGCCTCAACTTCTGGCACCTCTGTGCGTAACCCTCAAGTGGATGAACTAACCAAGATAGTGAAGTCTCTATCTGCAGAGATGGAGAAAATGAAGGTGGAGGGGAAGTAAGCATACAAAAATCCTCAAAATGCCGAAAACAAAGGAAGATTTAGGAGGCCAAACAATATTGCTCCCCTAACTATGCAGAGAGACCAGAGAGGAAGAGATAGAGAAGACCAGAAAATTCAGGCCCCTCTTCAAAATAATTTTGTGGTTGATGAGGAGGAAGGGGAAACAAACGGGCTTGATCCTAAAATCCACTGCTTTGGAGAAATTCCTCCTTTTCCTCATCTCACTCAATCAGCATACGAGGAATATCTCATGGACATTCAGCTAAATGAACTTAGCAAGGGAGACAAGGCTAGGAGCAACCAAAGAAAGTATAACCTGAGGTCCAAGAAAAAGATAGGAGCACCTGATGTTCCTGAACAACTCACTAGAGTAGAGAAGCCTGCTAAGGAAGTAGCAGACAACAATGAAGGTAAGAAGGCCCAACCCCTCTCTCCAATGGTCCAGAGTCATGTTCCTGAAGTAAGAGAAATCCCAAAGCTTACATCTTCTTTTAACTTTGAGCATGGAATTCAGAAAATTAGAATTCTTGTGCCCCTCTCTGAACTAATCAAACATGAAGTGTTCAAAAAATGCCTCTTCAAGCTATTACAGTCTGAAGCCTCATGCCTTCCCACAGACTCCATCAATTTGCAAGATGAAAAGCCTACAGTCATTCTGGGTCCTATGGTAGAAGACAGGAATGATTCATCCCCTCCCTTCTACACATCCTTGAACATACATGACAAGGTAATGCACAATTGTTTGATGGATTCAGGGGCTTCCCACAACCTCATGCCCAAAACTGTCGTGGAAGAATTAGGAATAGAAGTCACCAGATCCTACCATGACCTCTACTCCTTTGACTCCAGGAAATTTCAATGCCTAGGAGTCTTCAAAGACTTGGTCGTGACCTTGTTTCAATTGCCCATGAAAAGTGTGGTCATGGATGTTGTAGTGGCTAATGTCTCCCCCAAGTTCGGTATGTTGTTATCAAGATCTTGGATACAAATTCTGGGGGGAACTCTGCAGATGGACCTAACCTATGCTACTATTCTAGTATTTGGGGGGGAACATAGGAGACTATACAGAGAAGCCCAGTTGGCCTATATAATCAGTGATGAAGCCAATCCTACCAACCATCCCATTTTTTCCCTGGACACTAATTTAGGTTCCAGTTTACTACAACTCACTAATGCTCTTGAGCCTCCTCTAAAATTCAGAAAGAAGCCCACCACTTCTCATGAATTTCCTCCCTCCATCACCCCTGTCTGGAAAATGTTTTTTGATGGAGCCTTTTCCAGGGAAGGCATTGGTGCTGGGGTATTTTTTGTGTCACCTTCTCAAGAAACCATATCTCTGTCATACAAGATAGAATTTGAAGCTACCAACAATGTGGTAGAATATGAAGCTCTTGTTCTAGGATTAAGAGCTGCAAAGGAAATGAGAATTCAGGAGGTAACATTATTCAGAGATGCAGAATTGGTAGTCCAGCAGATCAGAAACGCTTATCAGGCTAAGAATCCTCGACTAAGGAGTTACAAAAATGAGGTATGGGACCTAATTGACACTTTCTTCTCAACATTTAACATTTCTTTCGTCCCAAGAGAGAAGAACACAATGGCAGATTCCTTGGCTATATCAACAAGCAATTTCAAAGTGCCTTTGCCACCCAAATTCAGATACGATGTGGAAGTAAAATATAGGCCCTCCATACCTGACAATGTCAAACATTGGAAGGTGTTCAAGGATGATCTTGAGATCAAAAGATTCTTGGAGACTATCGAAGAATTTTTAGAGATGCATATTGACCAAGACTCTATCTCTGAAGAAAATCTTGATGGGGGTAATTTTCTAAATAAGATTGCAGAGCGTAACATTGTGTAGTTGCCCAACAATCATATTCCAAGGAGACTGGTTCCTTTGGAAAGGATTTTTGATAGAAATGATGTGGCATTAAAAGGGGAAATCTCATAGGATGACATTGATACAACTCAGTGCAACATTGGCACTGAGAATGAACCCAAATTTGTCAAATTGTCTAGAAGCCTGACAAAGGAGCAGAGGGCTTAATACGCTGAACTATTGAGGGAGTTTGCTGATGTTTTTTCCTGGACTTATGAAGATATCAAAACATATGACACTTCTGTCATTGAGCATAAAATCCCATTGAAAAGGGAGGCAAAGCCATTTAGGCAGAAGCTAAGACAGATCAATCCTATGCTGCTTCCTATCATGGAGAGGGAAGTGAAGAAGTTTTTACATGCCCAGATCATCGTGCCACTGAGATATTTAGAGGGGGTGGCCAACTTGGTCCCAGTAAGGAATAAGAATGGAGAAATCAGACTCTGTGTAGATTTTAGAAATCTGAACAGGAGCTCACGAAAGGACAATTACCCCTTACCAAAAATGGAACATATATTGTAGAGGGTAACAGGAGCGTCCAGGATTTCCATGATCGATGGATTCTCTGGCTACAATAAAATCCGTGTTCTGCCTGAGGACAGGGAAAAGACGACATTTACCACTCCATGGGGCACCTTCATGTATGCTAAAATTCCTTTTGGATTTTTGAATGCAGGGGAAACGTTTCAATGTGCCATGGACATAGATTTCATTGGGGAAAAGCTTAAGTTTGTGGTCATCTATCTGTATAGCATAATCGTATTTTCAAAATCTGATAAAGAACACTGTTGTCACCTCAGGAAGGTTTTCCTGAAATGCAAGATTTTTGGCATTTCATTGAATCCCAAGAAATCTCTGTTCACCATGAAGGAGGGAAACTTACTAGGCCACATAGTATCAGCAGAAGGAGTCAAGATCAATCCTAGCAGAGTTGAGGCAATACAGGCCTTATCAATCCCAAGATCCAGGAAGGAGGTCCAATCTTTCCTTGGTAAGATTAATTTTCTAAGGAGATTTGTTTCTAACTTTGCTGAAGGGGTAAGACTTATAAAAACCATGTTGAGGAAAGGAAATGAAGTGAGGTGGATTTATGAATCACGAAGTTCCTTTGAGCAGATAAAGAAGGCCTTGAATGAAGCTCTTGTTCTTATCAGTCCCGATTACTCAAAGTATTTCCTTATTTTCTCCTTTGCCTCACCTGACATAGTGGTTGTTGTTTTATTACAGACAAACGAGGTCGGGCAAGAGCAGCCTATTGCCTATTTTAGCAGAGCTCTAAGGGATGTTGAGGACAGGTACGACATTATGGAGAAGCAAGCATATGCCCTGGTAAAGGCTCTCAAAGATTTTAGAACCTATGTCCTACAGTCAAAGATCATTGCCTATGTCCCCTCGGCCGCTGTTAAGGACATTCTTATTCATCCTGATATAAACGGGAGGAGGAGTAAGTGGATAGCCAAGATCCTTGAGTTTGAATTAGAAATAAGGCCTACCAAATTAATCAAAGGTCAAGGTTTAGCCAAGTTGTTGGCTGAAGCATATTGCAAAGCTTTGGGGGTAGGTTTCATCAATGAATGCTTAGAAATTAGCAGGATCAGTTGTCTGATGTAGACCCTCAAGAAGAGCCCCCACTGGCTCGATGTCCTTGGTATAAGGATGTCATATATTTTCTGCAAGAGTTGCGGCCTCCAGATGGCCTGCAAAGAAACAAGGCAAGAGATATGAAGCTCAAAGCAGTCAGATACTGCCTTGTCGATCAAGTTTTATATTGGAAAGACCACCTTGGGGTGATTTTGAAATGTATGAATCCACAAGAGGCTGACAGGATCATTGTTGAATTTCACAGTAGCCGATGTGGAGGGCATCATTTCTGGAAGACCACAGCCTACAAAATCCTCAGGGCTAGGTATTATTGGCCCACCTTATTCACTGATGTCTGCAGAAAGGTCAGAGCCTGCATCAAATACCAAAGATTTTCAGGAAAGCAACAACTTAAATCTCTACCTTTAAAGCCTGTAGTTGTTTCAGGACCCTTCCAACAATGGGGCCTAGATTTTATTGGAGAGATCCACCCTGCTTCCAGTGGACATCACAGATGGATCCTAACTGCCACAGATTTATTTAATAAATGGATAGAAGCTATTCCCACCATGAATGCTTCCCACAAGGTAATCATTCTATTCCTGGAAGACCTCATCACAAGATTTGGCTGCCCAAGAAAGATTTTTACTGATAACGCAACCTCTTTCAGGGCTAAGGTGTTAGCCAAGTTCTGTGAGCAATTCAGGATCAAACTGATTCATTCCACCTCATACTATCCCCAGGGAAATGGTCTAGCAGAGACCTCCAACAAAATCCTGATAAGGATCATCAAAAAACTATTGGAGGACAACAAAAAGGCTTGCCATTCAAAGTTGAAATTCGCTCTATGGGCCAATCGAGTGACCACAAAGAGATCTATAGGCATCTCCCCTTTCCAATTAGTTTATGGAGCATAAGTTGTTTTCCCTTCTCAGCTAGCCACTCCTGTAGCAAAGTTCTTCCAGGATTATCAAGAAGAGCCTGATGACATGATCATAAGAGTTCATCAACTGGTGGAAGTCCAGCAAGCCAAAGAACAGGTAATGGACAGAATTCAAGACCATCAGCAAAAGATCAAGCAGGTTTTTGATAAGAATGCCAAGAAAGAGGATTTCCATATCAAAGACCTGGTACTGAAATGGGATGCTCCTAAGAAGGATAAGGGAAAGCACGACAAATTTGAGTCCCTGTGGATCGGGCCTTTCAGGATCTATGAAGTGTTTTCAAATAACACCTACAGGTTGCGAGATTTGAAGGATCAAGAATTTTTCAATGGCCCTGTGAATGGGCATTTCCTGAAAATATTTTTCTCTTGAGCCACACATGGCTCTTCTGCGATTGTAAATATTGTTTTTCTTTTTGTCTTTAATCTTCAAATAATGACTCCATAGCCCAACAACAAGGCACTGAAACTGCAAAATGAGTCCTTAGAGCATCACAGGGACGACTCTATCCCCCATGGAGCCTAATGTTAACAACAATTTTGTCTTGGACATAAGAGTACCTAGGTCTGCAGGTTGCACGAGAAGCGCCCAAGCGCAGCACGCAAAAATCTCATTTCAGGCTACAAGTCAAGCGAGCGGGCCAAGTTTTGTTGTCGGCGGCCGAGATCCATCTATAGAGAAGATCGACGGTCATCGGGATTTCTAGGCTACCAAGTTGCCTGAGATATAGCACAAGAGATAGCACCTATATTTCAAGACAAAGTCTGGGCCGTCTGATCCAGTTGGAGCAGGTGGTAGCCAATCAACATTTTGGGGATCGACATTTCGAGAGACAAGGGTTCTCCCATACACTATAGCTGAAATTCCCGAAATGAGAAATGCCGAAGGCACCTTTGAAGGTGAGCCCATGGTCCTAGCTCCAGGTCATGTCAAGCGAGCCTGGGAATGGAGGTAGCCCATTTTTAATGACAAAGCCATCTCGGTCGTTCATCTAAAGGGCACGCGACGCACATCCGTGCTTTCGTAGTTTGGTCAATCGAGAATTTGAGGAAGAAGTGCATCGCAAGCCCCAGTACAAGAAATCCTGAAAGGATTGGGACCATTCATCAGAAGGACACGCGACACAAGATCTGAGCCACAGATGGGGCCTTTCGGGATTTTCATAGTGAAAGCGTCGAAGGTATAATCTTAGCCGTCCATCCAAAGGAACGCGTGGTACGTGATCAAGTCATGTCGGCATTCGGGAGTTCAAGGGGTAAGGTCTCCTCGTCATTTCACATCTTGAAATCTCGAACCCCGAAACGCTAAAAGCACCCAAAGTCGGGCCCGCGGTCATAGCACCCAGTAACAGAGGAAAAGGCCTGGAGAAAGGGCGCTAGTGCGCGCCATGTGATGAGAAGGGTCCCAAAATGCCGACGTCCTTTCAACCGTTTGATCCAGAGACATGTGGTGCGTGATTAGGCTCTATCGCCTCTTTGCCTTTTGTAGATTTGAAGCACAAGGAGCAGCCTCCTCCCATCCATGAAATGTGAAATGTCGAAAGCGCCTTTGAAGATAGGCACAGGGTCATAGCCTGTGGTCACTTGGGGATCACCGTGTTCTCCAGATGCCAGTTCAACTTGATCTCAATCCTGATACCTGATCGGAGTGAATGAAGAAGAGAGAGGGTGGTTGAAACCTCGCCTTACTCATTAATTGCAAGATATGGATGTCTCGGCAGGAAGTCTGCCCGAGATGGTCCTCTGTGCTTTCTTTCTCCTACGGAAGCCATGTTGAATCCTTGACTCACCAGAGACGTCTGCACATGCTAATTCAACATTTAAAGGCTCAACTACCCCCTGGCATGAGCCGTGCAGAGTTAATATGGCGTATGACAGAGGAGTGCAGGCCATATTTGATTGAAGAGATGCCCCATCCTGAAAGTCTAAGACGCCTATGTTGGGCAAATGTTTAGGAGTATATATACTGAGTTTTGATATTTTTCAAAGGATCGATGGTTGAGCTAGGCTCCCGATTGTAAAGTTTTAACAAAGCACTGGTTGCTCTGGTTATGTATTGGCACTTGAGACTTCTTGCCTTATGAATGTCAGCTTCTCTCCGTCTCTTTGTTTACACTGTGTTAGAACAGGTCGAAATTGGAAGATCCATTCGATTTGTGTTGTTATAGTATTATGTAGGTTGGATCACTGTAATAGTTTCATTGTCTCTAATCAGTTCTTGTATTTTTCTCAACGCTGAATGATTTGGAATTGGAGGATCCAGTCAAGTCACCCTTCAGTTCCCCAAAGCTCAGAACCAAGAGGATCTTGTATTCTGAGATTTTCTTCCTCAGGCTGTTGAAAGGCCTGATGCCCGAGGCAGTCTTTCTCATTCATCTCACCAAGTCTTCCCCCTGCTCATTTTACAATCAACTTACTAACGGAAGTTAGATCAAGACCTCCTTTGTTCTATACATACCAGTCCTGGTCCTTGAGTTAGAGTGATACCTTCCCAGGTCTCTATCCATTCGGTCACCCCATTAAATTATTCGTGACATAAACTGATGGGCGTTGGGCTCTACTCCTGTCGCAATCCAGGAGTGACTTATAACACTAGCAATGCCAATTTCACTGAGTTTTGGGGTCTTTGAATTTTTTCCTTTTCTCTATCTGTTGAGGCCATTCTAAGATTCCTAAGTTGCTTCTGTGAATTCTGAGTTGTCCTTAGTCTTCTCTGGATCCTTTTTGGATCATGCCCTCCCAATAAGATCTTTTTGAACCACCAAAAACTTTCATCAATCAACATATAAGTGAGGGAAGAGTTCCCTCACCTTGTCCTTATCAATCCAATTTGCCTTGCTTGGATGTGTGCCCTTTAAGCCTACTTGAATATAATCAACATCACCCCTGCGTGAAGTCCTCATCCTTCTGTCCAGGATGATATTTTCCTTTAACTCATCCATGTACTTAGGAGGAAACTCATCGACCAAAGGTATTGAAACTTCCTCACTCTGATCCATGATCATGGGAGGCTCAAAAAGTTTCAAGTTATCCACATTTACAACTGAGTAGATCTGCATATAAGGTGGAAGATCTAGAAAAAAAGAATTGGTACCACTTTTCTCCAAAATAGTGAAGGGTCCATAACATATGGGCTTGATTTTCTTGCCTTCACCCTTCAATATTTCCTTGCTGATGTGAAGCCATATCTAGTCTCCAACCTGGAACTAATGATCAACCATGTGTTTGTCAGGCCGAGCTTTATATTGTGCTTGACTTTTCTCCAACTATTCCCTGACCGCTTGGTGTACCTGTTGGATCCTCTGGATGAACTTGCGGGATCTGTCTTCATTTTTTTCTTCATTTGAATCGACATCTCTCCCATAAATCAAGTCCAAAGGAACTTTAGGTAAATACCCAAAACATGTCTCAAAAGGCGAACATTGAGCGAAGGAATGTAAGGCTCGTTTGTACACATGTTGTACATAGGGTATCTGTTCATCCCATAACTTGGGATTCTTGTTGCAATAGCCTTGAAGAAAAAGTACCACTTTTTGTTTAACAGCCTCTGTTTGTCCGTTGTTTTGTGGATGGAAAGCAATTCTCCTCTTCAACTTGGTGTCCATCATTCTCAATAAACTTGTCCAAAAATCCCCAAGGAATCGGGTATCTCGATTCGAGATAACGGATGTGGGTAACCCAAAGTGAATCCAAACATACTGAAAGAAGATATTAGCAGTCTGCTTAGTAGTGATATTATTTTTACATGGAATTAAGATACACATATTTATGAACCTATCCACTACAACATACAAATAGTCATGACCTCTTTTCGACATTGGTAAACCCCCTACAAAATCCATGGAGATACTTTCCCATGGATGGGATGGAACAAACATTGGTGAGTATAGCCCCAGTTTTCTATTAGTGGGCTTACAAGTAGAACCCATTACACACCCCTTTACATATTTAGTTATAATTTCTTTCATCTAAGGCCAATAACACAACCTCTACATATGAGCCATGGTTTTTCCTACCCCAAAATTCCCAAACACAAGAGAAGTGTGAGCTTCTCGTATTACATGGACTCGTTCACTTGTAGGAATACATATCTTTCCAAGATGGTAGAGTAGTTTTCGCTACAGACAATAGTTCTCTACATGTGAACCATGGGTTAGCTTCACATATACTTCTTTAAAATCTCCATCAATGGCATATTGTTCCACATAGCTATCATGAGATAAAGAAGCATTCTTCAAAATAATAGAAGCAACAATAGGAGGTCTAGAAATCATATCATCTACCTTGTTACTTGTACCCTTTTTGTACTTGATTACCAAATGAAATTGTTGTAGGAAACCCATCCATCTGTAATGTAGATATTTTTGTAGTTTGGTTTGAGCTTGGAGATACTATAAGGGTTGATGATCTGTATGTATGATTGTTTCCTTCCCTAACAAGTAGTGCTTCCATTTATTTATGCTTTGAACTAATGCATACAACTCTTTATCATATGTAGGATAGTTAACAACAACTTGGTTAAACTTTTTAGAGTGGTAACAGACAGGCTTATGATATTGCATGAATATTGTACCCATAGTGTATCCGTTGGCATCTGTCTCGATCTCGAAGGGTTGTTGAAGATTCGACAGTGCTAATACTGGTGCGGTACTGATCTTTTTCTTCAAAGTGTCGAAATTTTTTTGCTGCTTTCCTCCCCACTGAAAATTGTTCTTCACACTGGTTAAGGCATGCAAAGGAGTTGTTATAAAGGAGAAGTTTGAAATTAATCTCCTATAATATTGGACTGCACCTAAGAAGCTCTATATTTCAAATACATTTTTGGGCTTGGACCAATTTGCAATTACATCAATCTTTGAAGGATCAATTTTTAATTGTCCTCCTCCTACAATATGACCTAAGTACACAAGTGCAGTCTTACCAAATTAACATTGGAACAATTTTACATACAACTTTTCCCTTTGCAAAGTATCTGATACTTGTTTTACATGCCTTACATGTTCATCCCAAGTCCCGCTAAATATAAGAATGTCGTCTAAATATACAATCACAAAATCATCTAGAAAAGACTTGAATACATCATTCATCACACGCATGAAAGTTGTCGGAGAATTACAAAGCCCAAATGACATAACTAACCACTGAAACAATCCCTGTTTGGTTTTAAAGGAAGTCTTCCATGCATCATGTTCTGCAAGCCTGATATGATGTTATCCACTGGGCAAATCCAACTTTGTGAAATAAACGACATTCTTTAATTGATTAAGTAAATCATCTATACGAGGAAGAGGGTATTGACTTTTCACCGTGATTTTATTTAAGGCTCAGTAATCGACACACATTCACCCTGTGCCATCTTTTTTTGTCACCATCATGATCAAAGAACCACAAGGAGATGAGTTGGGCTTGATGACCCCTTGATCCAATAAGTCGTGTACCTGCTTATTGATCTTTGGATGTACAAGAAGCAGGTGGGGCGAACTAACCAACGGAGTTCGTTGAACCAATGATGGCATATGCTATTGTTAAGGTGTTGGATAGGGGG
>ML808601.1:104383-128218 GCA_009831015.1 Picea engelmannii | reverse complement strand
ATCATAAAGGATAAGGATAAGCTTTTGGGACATTGACTAAGTGGTATCAATGCAATTTAGCCATATTATTTAACTTATAAGTAAAAGGTTACTCTTATATTATAAAGGGTAAGTTTGTGATAGTTTGATCCAATGGTTATTATCAAAGTAATAAAGTAATATAACAATAAAGAATTTACAATTTTACAATTATTTTTATCATTTATAACACAACATTTTTAGTTTTAATAGGGAGTTGTGTGACTCTTTAATATAACAATAAAGAATTTACAATTTCACCATTATTTTTATCATTTATAACACAAAACATTTTTGAGTTTTAATAGGGAGTTGTGCGACTCTTTTCAATGTTGGGTGTTCTTTTTGCTTCGTTCCAATATGATATATTTTTATATACATTAAGAAGATACAATAATATATTATAAATTTTTTATTTTCTAATAATTCTTGTATTTTTTTGGTGGTATGATGGTATAAGTAGAGTGTCATGTTAAAATAATTTTTAATTAGCAACAATTATATTTAAGTAAAAAGTGGTTAATATATTTAGATAGTTTTATTTTTCACCTTTTAAAATTAAGAGGCTATCACTAATATATTAATACACAATTAATTTATTAATTAATGTTTACATTAATGTAATGTATACTAATAAGTAATAATACATTAAATTAATACATTAATGTAATGTATACTCATAAGAAATAATACATTAATGTATTAATTAATTAATAAAATAATACAATAAAGTAATATATGTAATAGTAATAAAGTAAAGATACTAGTGTATTTCAATAGTTACAACTAGCATCTTTGGTTTCTATGGATTGGAAGTTGTTTGAAGCATCATGGGAAGGTCCTTCATCGACATGGGCAAGTGTGGCAAAATAGTTGATTCCATCCGTAGTCTAGACTTATTGGGGAACTCTGTGGAAAAAAAAATTTCTATCATTTTGAGAGAGCATGGTTTAATCGGTAAGTTCTTAGGCCTTTGACCCAGTCATAAGGTTGTTTTTTACTGGATTTCCAAGAATTGGCCCGAGCAAGAACCCCTTGGATTTTTATTGTGCGAAATGATTTTTTGTATTTATTTTTAAAACCATTGAAGATCGAGACCATATATTCATATATTGCCCTTATTTCTTAGGTTCCAGGGGAATGTTTCTTTCCACTCGACTTTAACCCAGATATGGAGATATCTTCTGCTCCTGTTTGGATTAGACTCTCAAGATGGCCCCTTATTTTTCGGTGTGAAGCCACCTTCAAAGCCATTGGAAATAAATTGGGTCCATTTATAACCCATTTTGAAACAAAGGGAAATATCTACACATGCGCCAAAATATGTGTAGACATGGATTTTTCAAAGGGACTACCAGAGGAAATTCAACTCAATGTAGATGGATGGAGTCATCTTCAAGCCCTGGACTATGAGAATGTACCTTTCAAATGTAACAACTGTCATGAATATGGGAACTTCACCAAAAGTTGCCCCAAAGATGAAGAATCTCATCCATTGTAGAATAATGTGAATCAAGGATTCAATCAAGTTTCAAGAAAATAGAAGAATCGATAGCACAGGGGGGCTCATCCTGACCACATATCTCAAGCTCGCCCATCTATTCGCTCCAATAATATATTTGAAGGTTTGAAATATCAAGATGAAGAATCATAGGACTCTATGGAGGAAGTTCCTCATCAGAACAACCCAAAGATCAAATCTGAGTAGCCAATAAAAGGACAAAAGAATCTAGAAAATACAGTTAAAGGAAAGGAGGCCCCACTTCGGGGGCAGTGCCTCTTTTCATAGGAAGGATCCAGATCCAATTCTTGTAGATATGACTCCATTTTGGGTTTCTGTTGCTCCCCTCGATTCTTCTGCGGGAGTGGAGAGGGGAGATGCATGGGAGGGAGAACCTAAATCTTCCTCTGCATAAATTCTAAAGAAGAATCCCCAACCTTCTCCCCCTCTAACAAGAGGAAGAAAAAGAAACAAAAATCATAAAGAAAAAGAAGAATAATCAGGAATGTCAAGGGGCTCAGAATCAGGAATCCTAGGGGGCTCCCAACAAACTGTGGGTAAAATAGCATATTGCGATCCGATAGGTTGGATTGTGAGTTAATTATGTTTTTCTTCTACATTTTCTTGTGTAATCAATTTGTAAGGATTTATTCTTGCAATCACGAAGTAATTAGTTTGAATCTAGGGAAGTCTTGGTCTTGGTTAATCAAATCCAACTTGGTAATTTTGGTTCATTGCTACCATAATTTAGCTAGCAAGATTAAGATTTTGAATTTTGTACTTTGTCATTAGCTCGATCTTTTTAATAAATATTTTCCCCAGATTCTTTAAAAAAAAAAGAAGTAAAAACATTTACTAAAGTAATAATAAAGGAATAATGTAATATATTAATTAATTAATAAAGTAATACCTTTAGTAAAATATTAATACATTAGTATATTATTAATAAATTAATAAAGTATAAATGCGCTACTAACTTAATAATAAAGTAATACATTAATAATGCAAAAATACATTAATATGTTAAATTATTAATGTATTAATTAATTAATACTTTAATGTAAAGTATAAATTAAAGTATCAATACATTGATGTATAATGTAATGTATTAATGTATCATGTTAATTAATAAATAGCTTAATAATCTATTGTATTAATTAATTAATACATTAATAAAGTATAAATACATTAATACATTAACAAAACATTAATAAAGTAAAAATACAATCCATTATTACATTAAAATATTAATACATTAATAATACATAATTACATTAGTCCTTTAAAATACTAGTTAATTAATAAATATTAAAATATTATTAATTAAGACATTAATAAAGCATCCATATATCAATAAAGTATTAAAGTAACAAAAATTACAATAATACATTAAAGTAATAAAATATTAATAATAAGCAAATAAAATAAAAATACAATTACAATACATTATAAAAATAAATACATTAAAATATTACATTATTATATTAAAGTATTAATTAAAACATATTTATACATTAATAAAGTAATAAAACATTAATATAATAATACATTAATATACTATTAATGTATTAATTAAATAATACATTAATGATATATAAATTAATGTATAAAATAATAAATATATTATTGTATTAAAGTATTAAATAATTAAAACATTATTGTAATTTATAAATTAAAGTATTAAAACATTAATGTAATGTATTAATTAATAACAATTATAATATTACATTAATAATTAAAGTAATAGTTAATTAATTAATACATTTATAAAATATGAATAAACTAATAAAATATTAAATATTCTTAATTTTTTTTTTTTAAAAAGAATTTTATAAATTACCTTTCATAAAAAGTTGTTACATAATATTGAATGTTTCTTGGAGTTAGAGTCACCATGAATGGAAACCAACTTTGTTCCAACCAAGTGTTTAAAACTATGCTTCCTATAGTACCAAAAACATAACCATTGTCTAGGAACTATATTAACATCTATGATGGTTGTTTGTGCCATATACAAACTTTCAAAACAAAAGACCATAACCATTACCCGACATCTATACTAACATCTATACTGACTGGTTGTGCCATATACATACTTCCAAAACAAAGACCAATAAACAAAATGATGAATCTGGTATACATAAGGATTATCATCATATATGTCTAGGAGGAAGGATAATCGACATTTTTTCTCCAGCTGCGTCATGAGGTGTCAATGCATCCCAGTTGTTTCACATGTTCGTTGATAGGGAGATGGATTGTTCCAGGAGCTCGAGGTGAAATTTGATATCAAATACCTCGCTCTAAAGTTCAAAAATCAATTGTTTGAATGTGGTGAGGGCCTCGAGGAGACGTTGAGAGTCCCCATCCATTGGAGTGTTGGGCTGGCTAGAGGACGGTGTGCCATGAGTTCGGTTGGTGTGATGGCCCGAGTATAGAGCATCATGGGTTCGACTGGTATGCCCGAGAGGGCAGCTCTGTGGTGGTCTTTCTAAAGAAGTCGAACCCAAAAATGTTTTCGGAGCATAACCTAGTGAGACATTGAGATTCCCCATCCCTTGGAGTGCTAGGATGGTTGGAGGATGGTGTGACATGGGTTCAGTTGGTGTGATGGCCCGAGGACAGAGCGTCATGGGTTCAACCTGTATGTTGATCGGGAGGGGAGCTCTGTGGTGGGCTGTCTGGAAAAGTTGAACTTGAAATTTGTTTCGGAGAATAATCCAATGAGTTGTCATGTCGGTCAAACCACTCAATTTTACATCGCCAACCTGTGGAAGTATGACCATTGTCTTGTTACTGAGTCGATGCTGAGTTGGGTGAAGGAGTCTTTGAATGCTTCCTTTTATTATCTGAACTATCACTACCCACAACCGAGGAGAGACATCTCCCAAATGGAATGTGGTCTCGCCTGCCATGCTTCGAGCATCCCCTTTGTCGTGGCATGGTGAGTTCAGATTTTTTTACCACCTGTTGGTAGAAAATAATATAATCTCTATTTTTACAAGCTGCCTACACAGGGTCTTTAAATTCTCATTACTCGTCACAACCTTTCTCATTAAACGACACTTGTCACTTGTCGCTTTCTACATACCTGCTTTTCAACTTTTGTTTTCATGACTGTAAGCATGAAAACTCACAGCTGGAATTCATACTTGATTTCATTTTTTTTATTTATTAAAGGGTTAATGTTCATATGGTCTATTGTCGAATTGTCTTATTTCGCTATGAACATGGTTGTTTTCCTAGTTATAACCCCTTGGTCTTAAACACGCCTTGATTACATGAGTATAAAACCTCCACTTATTTAGCATTCGACTAATGTCAATGGGGTTTTGATTTATAAAATTTTTAATGGTTCAATTGTTTATTTGATACATTACTCTTTGTGATCAAGTCATGGATATGCATACTATTGTTTTCAACTATTCTGATCATTGTCCGTACCATTATGCCAAGGTGTCATTCCAAGTACAACGTGGTATTATAGCTTTGCATGGCCTCGATATACACGACTTCTCTCACATGCATGGTAATTAACACTCCTTCCTACCATTTCGAGTTGTCTTTGCATTGCATTGAGGAAACTCGGGGTGATGGCTCTGTGTTTTTTCTATCAAACCCTACCTATGAATCCCGTGTTGATTCCCTGCTATTAGCTATGGCTCCTATGGTGAGGATTGAGCCCAATGGCATCCAGACCTTGTTATCATTTGACAATGCCAGAGATGACTTAGAAAGGAACGACTGGCGTGTGTTTATTGAAAAGTTTGAGGGTTTTAATCTAAGAGTTGCTCAAGAATTCGCGTTGAGATTCGACGGTTGCAGAGAAAAAATAGGAGATGTCCAGCTTGAGTTAAATGAAGATTTTATAAGCCAAGATACTGGTCTACCAACTATGGGACAAAAATGGTTCAAAAACTCAAAGGTTGAAGAGGTTCCCCGGTCATTGTTGTTCACCTCAAGGAGAATTACCAGCTACGACCAAGGTATGCCTGTCTCAGCTTTAAAACCTAGATGGCATGATCTGTTAGCTATTGTGAAACGGTTCATTACCTGTGAGGGGAGATATGGGTTGGTTTTCTTGTATCACTTGCGATTGCTTATGAGTTTTATCGATTTCCCCCTGAACATGCCCTATTTTCTCCTTCGAAGTCTATACAAAATGGCAAAGTGGTTTAAAAGGCAGAAGTCTGATTCTAGTCTTCTCCACCATTGTTTAATCAATATTATTATTATACATCAGTTGAAATTAAACAATGATTGCTGGGATACTTTTCTGTTACGAAATGGTTTTGGTAGCAGTGAGTTGGGACAGGTTGACAAGCCTGTCGTCACAAAAACCCTCATGAAGCCTACCACCTCTCCTCCTTTGCTCTTTCCCTGTGATCCTATTTCTAATTTGGAACCCTCGACCTATCATGATTCTACCCAACCTGACACTCTGCCAGATTCGTATCCAAAGGGTGGTGTTAAGACTGTTAAAAAATCCACAAGGAAAAAGTGTAAAGGCAATGCCGATATCAATTATAAGAGTAAAAGGGCCGCTCATTGGGTTTCATGATGTGCCTGAAATAAACCCAAGCCCTGTGCAGACCAAAACACAATTGTGTTAAGGGAGCATTCCGATTCAGAAATTGAAAGATTCATGGCCGAAGAGTATCCATATTCATATGGACTTTGCTCTGATAAACCCTATGATTATTTTACAAACCTTCTACCATGTCTAAAGGACAATCCCGATTTCCCTGGAATCAAACTCAGTAATGAACCTACAGGTCAAATGGAAGATTCCCCACCTGTTAATACTATCACTGCCAATACACAGTCTACACAGTCGCACTGTAATGAATGTCGATCCTGGATCGATAGGTATTACAAAGACGTGCCTTTACTTCAGTCTCGGCTTAAATCCTTGGAAGACTAGGTGAATTTGCTAACGAAGGAGAATAGCAGACTTCAATCCGTAGCTCAAACCAAAGACAAATGCCAAAAAACCACAGGGTCTGTTGTTTTTAAGAACGTGGAAGTAGCGACTGCAATAGTAAATTCAAAGATTACTTGATTAGTTCGAATCCCTTAATTTGAGGTATGATTTTTTAAAATAAGTTTAGTATGATTCTGTCTTTTTCAAATTAGGATACATGATTTGTTTCATAGATTACCTTTAGTTTGTTTTGATTGATTCAATAAAATATGATTCTAGTTATAATTATAACTAGCTACAGAATCGTGAGATTCTGTAGCTAGTTAGAAAAATTCGAATTACTTGTTTTGATAACTGAAATACATCTGAAATCTTTTATTCTTATGTGTTTTCAGGAACCTATGACTTCTAAGGAGATTTGAAGCACTGTTTGCATCTCTCAGCATACTATCTTTATGTTTTTTAGAATAGGCTGTTAGTTTTTGGTATCAAGTAGAATCTGGGAGGTTGTATCCCCCACATTTTCTGGAACAAATTAGACGTTATCAACAGGAAACGTTTTGTTCCTCTAACCTATATAAATGTGTTGTTTTGTAAACTTGAGATCATCTCCGCCTGGGGGAAAAAATTTATGGATTTATGATTGACAGACTTGAATAGAAGATGATATTTGCACAACTTTAGCTTCTATATATCGTGTTTTTATTCAAGTTATGATCATTTCGATTTGTAATTAGATTGTGAATACTTTAGATATCATGGTTTATTGCAGATTGGCATAATGAAATTTATATGATATCCATGTTTTATGTCCCAATAATAACATACAGTAATTATTCTGTTCAAATTTGAGATTAGAAGATTCATCTTCTTTATTCATTGAACATTTATACACAAATTTTCACAGTAGGATTTATCTCAATGTGGCCATTTGTGAAATTATAAAATTGTTGTTACTACATCTCTTATATGCTCTGTCATTCAGATTCAATCATTACTGCTTCGCGTTTACGCGAAGCATTTGTAAGATCTGTTGCGGGTTTGCCTCATCAAACAACGAGATTGGATGCCATACACAGGACAAATAGGAGATGCGATTATAGGTTAGTTTGTTAGTTTTATCTCATTAGTTTAATTAATATAGAAATTTCCTGTAATCTAAACACATTTTACTGTTTATCTCTGTTTTCAATTAGACAGTTTGTCATTTCATTTCTTGTTTATAAACGTTATAAAAAATAAATCAAAAAGATTGAATGATAGCTTTGTTGCTGTTTAATAAGTCAATCCATATTCGATTTTCGCAGATTTAGATTAAAATTTGCATTACGTAAATGTTATACATATATTAGAAATATAATCATTTGGATATATTGTACATATAATAAGTAGAGCTATTTTATAAATATTAGTTAGCAAATTGTAAGTATATATCAGGTTTGTATATAGTTTTCAGCGAGCGTTTTTCATTAAGTTATTTTATCTTCTTTAGTTTTTTTTTTTCACTTTCTTAGGACTTAGATCGGCCAACAAAGCCGCTAAACCCGTCGGAGTGGATTAATCCAAACGGCTTGGGTTAAGTAGACAACCCCGGACCGGATTCACTCCTCCAGTTGACGAGCGGTCAATTTTGCCCGTCAACAAATGGCGCTAGAAGGAGGGCCTGAAAATTATTAATGGCACGAGGTGGTCGTAAGACTCCTCCACCACCTACCTGCTCACCTATAGTGACTAGAAGTCATTCCGACGACAACATTGTCCCTCAGACAACAACCACATCAAACGACGATCTACGGATCACAGTTGAACCAGTAACTCCAAATCCCACGGGTGGTGACATACAAGAGATTGTTCGCCAATCTCTCATAAGAACGCACAGTGCCTTCGCCCGTTTAAGACAACCAAATCGACCTTCGGACCAACCATTAGAATTCTCTGATATCAGAGAACAACTTGGAGGCACTGACCTTATTTTAAACCCTACAGATCCAATCCTCACTCCTACAGCAGGAGGATCTGGTATACCACCATCACCACCTCCTTCATCTCCTTCTTCTTCTGGAGAAGAATCCTCTGTCGAAGGCAGTTCCTCATCCCAGCCTTCGACACCACCCACACCTATGGCCAACCAGAAAAATCCCACCAGACCCTGGCTCGACCAAGATGCAGTGGCCATAGCTGGGCCTCAACATCCCTTACCCAAACACCCAGAGAAATGGCTCCCTAAATTTGACCCGGACTCTAAATAGATTGCCAAAGATCACATCAAAAAGTTTATGTTAGCCATTAGACTCCGTACTATCGAGAACAAAGACGTAGTTTGTAGATTGTTTCCCTACACCTTTGAGGGAAACGCCTCTACCTGGTACTTTTCCCAACAACCCCACACCATCATGTCATGGGAGAAGTTTGAATCATGTTTTCTTGAGAAATCCGGAGACGAAAAATCTCCTGAAGTTCTAGTCATGGAGCTTTCTAGTTTAAGAATGAACCTCAAGGAGAAGATCAAAGACTTTAATCAAAGGTTCTTGACACTAAAGAATCGAATCCCTACGGATTCGATGCCTGCCAAGAATCTTATTATAGCATATTATACGAAATACTTACATCAAATCATAGCCATTTGGGTAAAGAGATCCAAGAAAGCCACGTTGTTAGAAGCCTTCGAAGAGGCCAGTCAGATCGAGAAATACATCCTCAGCTTAAAAGACACTACTAGCAATGAAACATAGACTAGTTCATCTTCCAAAAAGAAAATCAAAATCCTCCCTAGACCTTCCCAAAACAAAGCCCAACTTGAAAGCTCAGATTTAGAAAACTTACAGAAAGTCGTTCAAAAATTGTCCAATCAAGTTATAGATTTGAAAAGGACGGTTGAAGAAGCTTCTTCGATGAAAGGGCCTTACAAACCCCCTTTTAGGAAGACTTTTCCCACCAACCGAACTAATTCAAATACTGAAGGCCTAAATCTAGAAAGCCTGCAATTCGCTATTCAAACGATTCTAGAAGCACAGGATAACTTGATGCCTCTTGAGATCCCTGAAGAAGTAGTTGAACAAGAGACGGTAGAAGAAGATGAATCCTCTCCGAACATTTTTGGACACTTTTCAAATAGTATTTTCAAGGCTAATTTCGAAACAGTGCATCCTTACAATACTAGGAGTAAGACAACAAACAAGCCTTCTTCTGAAATCACTACGACTTTGCCTCCAAAACAATCTAAATCAACTGAGACTAAATAGAATTCAGTAAACCCAAGCTTAGATTATGATTTGGTTGAAGATCTAAAAAATCTCAGGGCTAATATTTATGTTGATGAATTATTAAAATTCCCTTTTCTTCTGCAAAAAATGCTACAAAATATTGCAGAGAACAACGAAAATGGCAATCCAAGCAGTAACAAAGGTGTTCAGAACAACCCCAGAGTTCCTCGGAAGGCCTCTGCCAAAACTACTTCTGATCCTCACGAAAAAAGAGACCTTCCTGTAAATAATGTAACAAATGTAGATAAATTAGTTTTAGAGGCCGCGAGTAAAAAGCAACAAGCTTCCACCATTAGTACTCGTAGAAATGTCCCTCCATTTTTGTTAAATTTTGAAATTTTCAATAGGAATGTGCATAACTGCATGGTAGATTCAGGAGCATCATCTAACGTAATGCCTTGGTCTGTTTTTCAAAAGATTAATGCCGAAGTTCAACCATCCACCTTGAAGATCATCCAGCTTAATCGAACTAGTGTTAAAGTTATAGGCGAATTAAGAAATGTGCTTATAAGATTGTCATCTAACCCTAAAGTTCATCAAGTGATTGATATTATTGTTTTAGATATCCCAGAAGTTTATGATTTGTTTTTAAGCAGAGATTGGTCAGAACAACGACATGGCTATTTTTCCACAGATTGGTCTCACTTGTGGCTACCCGAGAATGGAAAGCCCAACAAAATCAAGGTAAATTGTGAACGTTATCTAAAGTTCACGGTACGGATTTAAATGATCCCAATGAACCATTCAATCCTTCTGTCGATTCACCCGAAATACAAGGGATGGATACTTTTTTCGGCAATTTCATGGACGAAACTTCCACTATCACTAACCTGGAACAACAGTCTGAAATTTTGACATATACGTAGCTAGCAACTTCTGCCCAGTGGTCACATGTAGCCGACAACAATCAAATATGGTCTCTTTACTTTGACGGGTCAAAATCCAAGGAAGGAGCTGGTGCAGGCTACGTGATCATCGATCCAGCAGGTAACAAGACCCTGATTGCGTGCAGGTTAGAATTTGAATGTACAAACAACACAGCAGAATATGAGGCACTATTGCAAGGCCTCAGAAAAGCATTAGATATGAACGTTCAAAATTTGACTATCTTTGGTGATTCATAAATCATGGTTAGTCAGGTAAAAAATTCTATCCAGTGTTTATCTCCGCACCTTAAAAGCTACCAATCTGAGGTATGGAATTTGATGAATAAGTTTGTTGCATTTAACATAAATTCTATTCCTAGATTGAATAATTCGAAAGTTGATTTGTTAGCTAATGTAGCTTCGAAAATTTTCCCTGCAGAAGGCTTATCTCCGAATGCATTCTCCGTTGAACTGTTGTTTAGACCGTCTGTCCCGGACAACATCACAAATTGGAGAGTCTTCGATGACGATCAACAGATTATAAGTTTCCTGCATATGGAAGAAACTTTCCAGGGCGTGGTGATCAACGAAGGTACTCATGACGAAAATCTTCGTGACTTTACAGTAATACCAGACCCAAGATCTCCTGAATTTTCATCAGATATAGTAAATTCTATCCCGAAATCTGTAGTTAGATTAGAAAAATTTTACGATCTTCACGACAAGTTCAAAAAATCTGTGAACTATAAAATGAGTAATTCCTCTTTGACGCATGAAAAAGTAAACTTGGGAACTAAAGACAACCCATAGTGTATTAATTTAGGGGTAGGGTGTTCTGAACAAGAAAAAGCAGCGTTTATTAAATTGTTTAAAGAATTCAAAGATGTTTTTGCTTGGACGTACGATGACCTAAAAACCTTTGATCCTAACATCATACAACACGTTATTCCTATGAAACCCCAAACCCAACCTTTTCAACAAAAGTTAAGGAAAATGCACCCAAAACTCGAACCAACTGTCAAGAAGGAATTAAATAAACTCCTGAACGCTAAGATAATCTTCCCAGTTAGGCACACACAATGGGTCTCTAATCTTGTCCCTGTCTGGAAGAAGAGTGGTGAAATATGACTATGTGTCGATTTTCGAAATCTTAATCGAGCGTCTGATAAAGACAACTACCCTGTCCCTCCCATGGAATAGATCCTTCAACATGTATCTGGTTCTGAAAGATTATCCTTATTGGATGGTTTTTTAGGGTATAACCAAGTCCTGATGCCCCCTCCAGACCAACTCAAAACCACCTTCCGCACTCCATGGGGCACCTACGCTTATAAGAAGATGCCCTTTGGACTCATAAATGTCGGTGCCACTTTCCAGAGAGTGATGGAAATCAATTTTCGAGGCTTAATCAATCAATTTGTCATAGTTTACCTGGATGACGTTACTGTCTTCTTGAAAAACAAAGAAGATCATCTAGCTCATTTAAGATCCGTTCTACAGCGATGTCGTAAGTACGACATTTCTTTGAATCCTAAAAAATCTATCTTCACAGTAGAACAAGGTAAACTCTTAGGATTTATTGTATCAAACGAAGGGATGATTATCGACCCTGAAAGAACTCAAGTCATTTTGAAACTCCCCCCTCCCTCATCAAAAAATTATATGTAATCTTTCTTAGGTCAGATAAACTTTGTTAGGAGGTTCGTCCCCATCTTTTTAGAAATGGTGAGACCATTACAAAACCTAATAAAAAAGGACGTACAATACCACTGGGGACCTTTAGAAAACCAGGCTTTTAATTCAATAAAAAAGGCCATAATAGACATTCCTTCTCTAATGATCCCCGACTTTTCGCAAGATTTCACCCTCTACACGTTCGCTTCTGATCGTTCATACGTCATTGTCCTAACTCAAAAGAACACTGAAAACAATGAAGTCCCAATTTCCTTTATGAGCTCATCCTTCAAAGGGGCATAACTTAATTACCCAGCAGTAGATCAGTAAGCTTATGCTGTTTTCAAAGAAGTAAAGCACTTCTGATCTTATCATTTGAAATCTAGGATGAAAATCATTGTCCCTTACCTGGCTATCAGAAATCTATTAGTACAGAAAGAACTAGGCGAAAAAAGGGCAAATTGGGTCACATCCTTGCAAGAGTATGACATAGAAATCACCCCAGCACAAATAGTAAGAGGCCAAGGGTTATGCAAGCTAGTCACCGATTCAACTGCAGGACAACAAGAGGAAAATTATATGTTGAACCCATGACAGCTCTATCAAAATCAAATCTGCTGTGCACAAAACCCTGTTAGTCCCTGGTATGATGATATAAAATTTTGTCTTGAACATGGGTCAGCTCCCCGTCACCTGGATCCCACAAAAAGAAGAGCACTAAGATTAAAATCTACTTCCTTTCATCTGATTAATGGTATTTTGTTTCGTCAAAATTTTGATGGAGTACTAATGCGCTGTCTTGAGAAAGATGAAGTAGAAAAGGTCTTATTAGAATTGCACGCAGAAGAAGCTGGTGGGCATTTTGGTGGAGATACCACTGCCCATAAAGTATTAAGAGCAGGTTACTACTGGCCTACACTTTTTAAATATGCTCATGCTTTGTGTCGCAAGTGTGTAATTTGTCAAAAGGCATCTGGACGGATACAGAAACCAGCCTTCCCTCTGCAACCAGTTTCAGTAGACTCCCCTTTTCAGCAGTGGGGTCTAGATATTATAGTCCCAATCAATCCACCATCCCCACAGCAGCATAAGTATATCATAACAGCCACAGATTACTTCACTAGGTGGTCTGAGGCTGCCCCATTAAAAGTTGTAAATACCAGCCATCAAGAAAAACGGAAATTGGATCAACATCAACTCATTGTTAAAAACTGGTTAGATTCCAATTCTGCCTCTGACATAAATTTTGAGGTAGGTGACCTTGTCCTAAAATGGGACAAACCACATGAGGGAAAAGGAGAGCATACAAAGTTTCATAACTTGTGGTTAGGACCATTCTTAATTGCTGAGAAATTGGGTTCCAGTTCCTTCCGATTACATAATTTAGAGGGGCAGCCAGACACCTATCCGGTGAATGGCCAAGCTCTAAAAAGGTACTTCGCCTGATGACACTCCCATGTACATTGTGTAAATATTTTTGTTTTGCTTGCCTTTTGTTTTTCTTTGTTGGTTTGTTTTGATTTTTCCCTTATGCTTACCAATTTTTATTTTTGAGACGCACATGTCTACACCATGAACTAGTCCAGACAAAGAAAACAGAAAAATTTCCCCTCTAAAAATGACTACTAGTTGTAAGCATCAATTATGACGTTTTTCTGAAATTTGCAGCCATGTTAAAGAAAACTTGTTGTTTGAAAAGGGTTTCTTGATTTCAATCTGTAACTGATGCTATTCATGATCATCCATAAAAAATTCTTCTTATGTTGTCCCTTTTCCTTAAGAGAACAACTTAGAGATGTCTCCCTGCCCTCGAAAGTCGGTTTTATTAACAAAATATATCTAGATCTTAATGAAAGATAGTTGAAAATTTTCCTCAAGGTCTGTAATTTACTAAGATATGTCGAAAAACCAGGATTTTCAGCGTCACCCCGCTTTATTAAATATCTTTAAAACTAAATAAACCTTCAGAGAGCTGTGGGAAGTGCTTGTAAACCTGCCGAGATACTGAATAGGTCTGCTGGCAGTGGGTAAATGCATGCATGACGCCAAGATAACTTCGTTGGAGTACTGAACAGGCTCGCTAGCAGTGAAGCAATGTCAGGTATATGAAAATTCTTAGATATGGAATCTTTTGACCTTAAATGTCCTTCGTTCTGATCTAGAACTTCTTGGCAAGATACAGATATCAGAGTGGGTTAAATGGCATCCCTGTCGAGGCTATGGACGCCTGCTGGCAGCAATGGCCCTGTCAACAATATTAACGATTTTAACTTTAATATTATGACTCTCTTTTGTTAAGATTGTCATCAGTTTTCGTCTTTTAAAATAACAATAATATGAAACTGGAATGTTTTATATTTGATAATGATGTTCAGACAACTTCTTACATGTTTTCGATTTGAATTTTTTTTTTATTATCCCAATCTGGACTCATTCGTTTGGCAGAGATAACTGCTTCTACCAGTGTGTCGCCATTGTTGGCAGCAAATAATATAATCTCTATTTTTACAAGCTTCCTACACAGGGTCTTTAAATTCTCGTTACTCGTCACAACCTTTATCATTAAATGAAACTTGTCACTTGTCGCTTTCTACATACCTGCTTTTCGATTTTTGTTTTCATGACTGTAAGCATGAAAACTCACAGATGGAATTCATACTTGATTTCATTTTTTTTTTTGATTAAAGGGTTAATGTTCATATGGTCTATTGTCGAATTGTTGTATTTTGCTATGAACATGGTTGTTTTCCTGGTTATAATCCCTTGGTCTTAAACACACCTTGGTTACATGAGTATAAAACCTCCACTCATTTAGCATTCAAATAATGTCAATGGGGTTTTGATTTATAAAAATTTTAATGGTTCAATTGTTTATTTGATACATTAATCTTTGTGATCAAGTCGTGGATATGCATACTATTGTTTTCAACTGTTTTGATCATTGTGCATACTATTATGCCAAGGTGTCATTCCAAGTACAACGTGGTATTATAGCTTTGCATGGACTCGATCTACACGACCTCTCTCACACGCATGGTAATTAACACTCCTTCATACCATTTCGAGTTGTCTTTGCATTGCATTGAGGAAACTCGGGGCGATGGCTCTGTGTTTTTTCTATCAAACCCTACCTCCGAATCTCGTGTTGATTCCCTGCTGTTAGCTATGGCTCCTGTGGTGAGGATTGAGCCCAATGACATCTAGACCTTGTTATCATTTGACAATGCCAGAGATGACTTAGAAAGGAACGGTTGGCATGTGTTTATTGAAAAGTTCGAGGGTTTTAATCTAAGAGTTGCTCAAGAATTCGCGTTGAGATTCGACAGTTGCAGAGAAAAAATAGGAGACGTCCAACTTGAGTTAAATGAATATTTTATAAGCCAAGCTACTGGTCTACCAGTTATGGGACAAAAATGGTTCAAAAACTCAAAGGTTGAGGAGGTTCCCTGGTCATTGTTGTTCACCTCAAGGAGAATTACCAGCTGTGACCGAGGTATGCATGTCTCAACTTTAAAACCTAGATGGCATGATATGTTAGCTATTGTGAAACAGTTCATTACCTGTGAGGGGAGATATGGGTTGGTTTTCTTGTATCACTTGCGATTGCTTATGAGTTTTATCGATTTCCCCCTGAACATGCCCTATTTTCTCCTTCGAAGTCTATACAAAATGGCAAAGCGGTTTAAAAGGCAGAAGTCTGATTCTAGTCTGTTCCACCATTGTTTAATCAAGATTATTATTATACATCCGTTGAAATTAAACAATGATTGTTGGGATGATTTTCTGTTACAAAATGGTTTTGGTAGCAGTGAGTTGGGACAGGTTGACAAGCCTGTCGTCACAGAAACCCTCGTGAAGCCTACCATCTCTCCTCCTTCGCTCTTGCCCTGTGATCCTATTTCTAATTTGGAACCCTCGACCTATCCTGATTCTACCCAACCCAACGCTCTACCAGATTCGTATCCAAAGGGTGGTGTTAAGACTGTTAAAAAATCCACAAGGAAAAAGTGTAAAGGCAACGTCGATATCAATTATAAGAGTAAAAGGGCCGCTCGTTGGGTTTCACGATGTGCCCGAAATAAACCCAAGCCCTGTGCAGACCAAAACGCAATTGTGTTAAGCGAGGATTCCAATTCGAAAATTGAAATATTCCTGGCCAAAGAGTATCCATATTCATATGGACTTTGCTCTGATAAACCCTACGATTATGTTACAAACCTTCCACCATGTCTAAAGGACAATCCCGATTTCCCTGGAATCAAACTCAGTAATGAACCTACAGGTCAAATGGAATATTCCCCACCTGTTAATACTATCAGTGCTAATACATAGTCTACACAGTCGCACTGTAATGAATGTCGATCCTGGATCGATAGGTATTACAAAGACGTGTCTTTACTTCAGTCTCGGCTTAAATCCTTGGAAGACCAGGTGAATTTGCTAATGAAGGAGAATAGCAAACTTCAATCCGTAGCTCAAACCAAAGACAAACTCCAAAAAACCACAGGGTCTGCTGCTTTTAAGAATGTGGAAGCAGCGACTGCAATAGTAAATTCAAAGTTTGCTTGATTAGTTCGAATCCCTTAATTTGAGGTATGATTTTTTTAAATAAGTTTAGTATGATTCTGTCTTTTTCAAATTAGGATACATGATTTGTTTGCACAGATTACCTTTAGTTTGTTTTGATTGATTCAATAAAATATGATTCTAGTTATAATTATAACTAGCTATAGAATCGTGAGATTCTGTAGCTAGTTAGAAAAATTCGAATTACTTGTTTTGATAACTGAAAATACATATGAAATCTTTTATTCTTATGTGTTTTCAGGAACCTATGACTTCTAAGGAGATTTGAATCACTGTTGGCATCTCTCAGCATACTATCTTTATGTTTTTTAGAATAGGCTGTTAGTTTTTGGTATCAAGTAGAATCTGGGAGGTTGTATCCCCCACATTTTCTGGAACAAATTAGATGTTATCAACTGGAAACGTTTTGTTCCTCTAACCTATATAAATGTGTTGTTTTGTAAACTTGAGATCATCTCTGCCTGGGGGCAAAAATTTATGGATTTATGATTGACAGACTTGAATAGAAGATGATATTTGCACAGCTTTAGCTTTTATATATCGTGTTTTTATTCAAGTTATGATCATTTTGATTTGTAATTAGATTGTGACTACTTTAGATATCATGGTTTATTGCAGATTGGCATAATGAAATTTATATGATATCCATGTTTTATGTCCCAATAATAACATACAGTGATTATTCTGTTCAAATTTGAGATTAGAAGATTCATCTTCTTTATTCATTGAACATTTATACACAAATTTTCACAGCAGGATTTATCTCAATGTGGCCATTTGTGAAATTATAAAATTGTTGTTACTACATCTCTTATATGCTCTGTCATTCGGATTCAATCATTACTGCTTCGCGTTTACAAGAAGCATTTGTAAGATCTGTTGCGGGTTTGCCTCATCAAACAACGAGATTGGATGCCATACACAGGACGAATAGGAGATGCGATTACAAGTTAGTTTGTTAGTTTTATCTCATTAGTTTATTTAATACAGAAATTTCCTGTAATCTAAACACATTTTACTGTTTATCTCTGTTTTCAATTAGACAGTTTGTCATTTCATTTCTTGTTTATAAACGTTATAAAAAATAAATCAAAAAGATCGAATTATAGCTTTGTTGTTGTTTAATAAGTCAATCCATATTCGATTTTCGCAGATTTAGATTAAAATTTGCATTCTGTAAATGTTATACATATATTAGAAATATAATCATTTGGATATATTGTACATATAATAAGTAGAGCTATTTTATAAATATTAGTTAGCAAATTGTAAGTATATATTAGATTTGTATATAGTTTTCAGCGAGTGTTTTTCATTAAGTTATTTTATCTTCTTTAGTTTTGTTTTTCACTTTCTTAGGACTTAGATCGGCCAACAGAGCCACTAAACCCATTGGAGTGGATTAATCCAAACAGCTTGGGTTAAGTAGACAACCCCGGACCGAATTCACTCCTCCAGTTGACGAGAGGTCAATTTCGCCCGTCAACACCACCCAAATATCGATCGCGTAGTAATTGTACCATCGTGCTTTGTGACAACTATAGCTCCCAACTCAAATGCCAAAAACAAAATGGAGATCCCACCAAACTCGATGCACTCTTGTGTCACCTAAAAATGGAAATGTCATGGTCGTTACTGGCATATTGATTACCAGGTACTAGGAGTTAAGATCTCAAGCCTCCTCTCTGCAGTTTTGCAACATCCTACTAGAGAAAAATCATCCATAGTACATTTTTCTATGAATGTTCCGGAGCGACGACAAAGAAATACCCACTCCATTGCACCTAATTCAAGGATCAGTGAGCCAGGTGGATGGATTCCTCACTACCAGTTTAATGCTCATATAAGTTGGAAAGCACCCCATCTGGGAAAAATATTAAAGTATTATTAATTAATACATTAATAATTTATTTTTAGATAAGTACATTAAAGTATTAATACAATAAAACATTATTGATACATTAATAAAGTATTAATACATTAATAAAGTAAAAATGTATTAATAATGTTTTAGTACACTAAAATACTAAAATATTAATGTATTAATTAAATAACACATTAATTATATAGTAATTAATGTATTAATTAAATAACACATTAATTATATAGTAATTAATGTATTTATTAAATAACACATTAATTATATAGTAATTAATGTATTTATTAAATAACACATTAATTATATATTAATTAATGTATTAATAGGCAAAATACATTAATGTGTTATTTAGCATTAATGTATTAAATAATTAAAACATTAATGTAATGTGTAAATTAAATTATCTATACATTCATGTATAATGTAATGTATTAATGAAAAATATTAATTAATAAATATATTAATACGATATTAAATAATACATTGTTAAAGTATTAATACACTATTAAAGTAATACATTAAAAACATTAATGAAGTAAAAATACATTAAAACTACTTTATAACATTATTACATAAATGTATTACATTTTTACATTAAAGTATCAATACATTAATACAATATGCATTAATATATTCATTAATACAAGATTCATGAATACATTTATTCATTAATGCAATAATCATTAATGCATTAATACAATATACTACATTAATAAAGTAATACATTAAAAATACATTAATAAATTAATAATACATTAAGAAAGTATTAATACATTAAATTTATACTTTATATTGTACTAAATTTATTTTTAGTATTTTATTATTATTAATGTATAAATACTTCAATTTAAATATTACATTAACGTATTAATGCATTGAATAATTGACAAATTAATAATTTAACATATTAATGTATTTATGTATGAATGCATTAATTAATAGACTATTATGGTTGATCATGGTTGACTTTCACCATGCTCAAGACTATGGTTAACCATAACCATGGTTGATTATGGTTGATCAGGTTTAATTATGGTTGTCCATGGCTGACTTTCGTAGAAGAATGATTTAAGGGGCTAAATTTCACTCATGGGATAATTTTCCATGTTTTTTCTAGAGAAAAGATTTGTCAACTTTCATTTTTTCCAAAAGTTATTCGCCCAAATTCTATTGAATAAATTTATTTTACCTTAAAAATAGCCCAAATTTGATACAAAATATATAAAATCCTTAGAAATTTGAATATTTTTACAAAAATATCGCCAAACATTTTTATAGTTTGCATATTAAGGACTAGTAAGATTCACTAAGGTTTCTACATTCAGAGATAAATTTCTATCCTTAAAATTATCCCTATCGTAAACCATGTGGAGATGATTATGGTGGGCGATGTTGATTATGTTTAACCATGGTCTCGAGGAGATCTCCCATTCACACGCATTGGAGCAAGATTTGCGCAGTGTTATATTATCCCTTCCAATTTTTCATTTCATTCATCATTTGGAGGAAAAAAATGTTCTTGTAGACTTATGGAAGTAGGTCGACAACAGTTTTGTGGAGATATAGTAAATATCTTTGGACATCAGGACCAGAACTTCCAGTGGTCTAGGGCATACTTTTACTATTCATCTCATTTCGCCCAGAAAGAAGTGATTTGGACCTCTGGAATCGCTCGTGCAGGATGCGTCCCTGAGGTTTTTGACTGTAAGGAGGTGGTCTCTTGGTGTGCCGAAAAATATATTCCAAGCCAAATAATTATTCCACTGCGCAACCATTCTCCAGTTTCTTTGTCACCTCAGGTCTTCCGTAAGATGTTAAATTGTCGGAGCCAACATTGACCTTCAGAGGACAAGACTACAAGCAGTTCCTAGAAAAACATGATACTGGGTTGGACATCTTAGACGAGTTCCTCAAAGAACCGACGATAGTTTCTGAAGATATCACAAAGTTGCAGGTAAGTTCCTTTAGAAATCCATTCCGGGAAATTACTTGGTTGTTTGCAAGAATAACAGGACATGCATCCACGACAATCATTTCCCATATAATTATTTATATTTTGTAATTCACAGTCAAGTAACAATTCATTTTCGATTGGGAGAAGCTAATTTCCATTGAGATCTATTCCCATTTATCATGATTCAAATAATCGAATAAATTTTATATGTCATCGTACTTGATTTTCACAATAGTGCATTGTTGTCCGCTTCCAAAACTTTCTCTTTCCAACAAAATAAGTTGTGGATTCGACCCAACAACATTCTGGTACCAGTCCCTGTGGAGGCACAAGGCCTCCCATTGTTTTTATGAAGTTTTTAATGACTTTGTCTCAGTTTTCAAAGATTTATTGTTAGGGAAGGATGCTTCGCGGATGTCTGGCCATGAAATCAAGTTTTTGAACAGGAAGGGCACACTTGAACAAAAGGAAAATCACAATGTACTAATGGTATTTGTCTCTAAGGACAATATGTCTCTATTTCCTTCCATGCCACATCACGGACAATATGTTTGTTGCAGAAATAGCAAGGCAGTACAACCACTAGTTGCATTTTTTCCATGACAAGAAAAACAAAGAGTTCATTCCTCTGCCCTAGAAAGTCGGGGACTTCGTGTGCAAAAACGTGAACACGATTGACAAATTTGTTGGTCATTTCAAGAAATTGAACCTAACGTATGCTGAAAGGCTAAAAGGGTTCGACCCTAATGGGATTGTTTGAGAACATTTACTGGGAGTTTGATTTAGCATCTATTTTATCCATAGACACCTGATTGAAGACAGGGACAATGACGACAAAATTCCTTCTTCTTGCGATTGCGATGCTGAGACATTGCAAAGCACGACTAAATTGTACAGACAACAGGGAAAATTATCCGGTGAGAAGAGTTCCCAGTCCCCCGCCAGCACTCCCAAGCACACGACATCATAGATCATCGCTTCAATGGCCCACCCCAATCAGAAAGAAACCCAAAAATCTTCGAACGAAGGAGGAGATAACAACCCTCATCCCATAAAAATTGATAGCTCTCACAAAAATTCCAGTGACCAAAAAGAGAAAAAAGAATGCAGGCCAGGCGGATGAACCCGAAATTGAAAGTGAACAGGTGCAACTTGAAATTGAAACTAAGCACATGCACAAAATTGGGCCATCCGCAATGGAAATAGATGAGACCGACATTTTTGACAAAGATGAATCATTTGTATTCTAGAGCGTTGTTTTTGACAGCCAATCCAAAAATATGGTCATTGAAAAGAGAGATGTAACAAATAGGAAAGGCAAATCTCGCACAGAGATTAACTTTAGGAAAATGTGGCCATCCCAAATATCTCTATTTCATCGTGTAACCGGTGATTCTCTTCATGATTCCATTGGAGGAATTGAAGTGGAAAATGCCAGACTGAAAGACCACCTCAAGGAATTTGAAGAGGCTTTCATTTCCACCCCAAAATTTGCCAGTGCTTTAGCAAAAAACGTGCCTGCTGCCACCGCAGCCAAGATGAAAGTATCCTCTACCCTCCTTGCATGTTCTATATCCCTTGTAGAGAATAACATCAACAAATGAATGCAGCTAGTTACTGAAGCCCGGGAAACATCACAAAATATAGTTTCCTTCGGAAAGAGGGAAAATGATTTGATCGAACATTTAGAGGCGAATTTAAAAAATGATCGACATTTCTATGATCAAGTGTTGACCTGTTAAGCCCTAATATTGGCTCATTACGCCTTAATTGGGGCATATTATATTATTAATGTTATTTCATTTATGTCCTCTTAAGGCCATTAGTACCTCCTAGTCTCCTATATATACCAAGGAGACATTTTCATTTTCAATCATCTTGTACTTGAACATTTAAGTGGCGTAAAAGGAGGTTTCCCCCTCGAAGAGGATTATTATCTGAAATTATCTCTTTTTAAGGCATTGAGTACTTTGTCTGAGGTTTTTGTATGCTATATTGATATTTGGTTCTTAACATATGGTATCAGAGCTCAAGGTCTTGGGGTTTCGCTACTACATCTAAGACACCTTGGAATTTTCGCTATAAATGTTTTTCTACAATGTTTCAAAAGGAATGGCTTGGAGGATATTTAGTAGATGGATCAAGGTACATTGGGTTCAAAATTCAGATCCCGAGGCCTTATAATTTCGGAGATATAGCTTGTACAATATAGGGTTCTGGAATCATCCTGAACTGAGTCATTGCGGAATTATCGCTATAAAACCTTTTTTGTAACATTTCAGACCCTGCACTCTGGAGGCCATTTACATAAAATAGTAAGGTATCTGTGGTAAAACCTTTATCTTCTAGGTCATCTTACATTTGTAGATACACCTTGTGTAAGATAGGGTATATGACTAGTCCTATTGACTGGTCTCAAGAAGGTGTTCTAGGTAAAACAATCATAACTTCTTCCTAGAGTATCCAAATTGAGTGGCACTAGTTGCATTGGATCATGGACAGTCTGTAGTATTTTGGGTGTGAGTTTCAGAATTTTATATCAATCATTTTGTGCGGGAAATGCTATACAATTGAGATCTCCTGGAAAGGCCAAAAATCGACAAGTTGTGGGGAAGTTACCGTAAATTCCACTTGGCACATCCAATTTTGATCAGACCTATGGCATTGCAGAGAAGAAATATCAGAGAACTACATAAAATAAATTTTCATACCCAGAAGGGCCGAAACTTGGGAGATACAACAGAAGAAATATTGTCTAGCAGAACCACCTCAAAATCAAAGTTCAAAAGTGATACTTGGCCAACATGCCACCCAAAAAGGGAACTTCTACAGCAACTAAGCCTCCAGAAAATCCTACTTAGACTCTTGATGAAGGTGAAGAAATGCGTAGGGACATAAATGATTTACAAAAGAAGATAGTTACAAAAGATGAACTACAAGAGATGATGGAGGGTTTAAAAGGGGAGATCATGAAAGTATTGAAAAATTTCGTAATAGAGAAGACACCTAAAAGTGAAAATGCATCTCATGAAATTCATAATGAGGACACAAGGAAGGTGAATCAAGAATGGAGAAACTCCAACTTTGGTTTGAATACCAACCACGTTCCTAAGATTGATATGAGGAAGTTTGATGGCAAGGACCCAATCACATGGATACTTCAGATGGA
>ML808601.1:72489-100813 GCA_009831015.1 Picea engelmannii | reverse complement strand
TATAGGCGACAATATCCCAGTTCAAACTATATTGCCAGAACTTGATGAGGAAGGAAAAATCATATTGGAGCCTAAAGCCATCACTGACACAAGAATTCGCCAGCTGAGGAATAGATCCATTTCAGAGTATCTCATTAAATGGAGGAAACAACCGGCTGAAGATTCCACTTGGGAAGATGAATCTTTTATACATAAGCATCCAGAGTTACTCAAGCGTTGTGGACAACACTTGTCTCAAGGGGAGGGGCATGTTAAGCCTTAATATTGGCTCATTACCCCTTAATTGGGGAATATTATATTAGTAATGTTATTTTATTTATGTCGGCTTTAGGCCATTAGTTCCTCCTAGTCTCCTATATATACCAAGGAGACATTTTCATTTTGAATCATCTTGTAGTTGAACATTTAAGTGGGGTAAAAGGAGGTTGCCCCCCTGAAGAGGCTTATTATCTGAAATTATCTCTTTTTCAAGGCGTTGAGTACTTTTTCTGAGGTTTTTCTATGCTATATTGATATTTGGTTCTTAACATGACCCCTTTTTCCAAGCATGTCGTCAACACCTCAGAACTGAAAAGAAGACAAGAGAATCTCCCCTCCCCAAAGTGGACCAAAAAAGTAAAATCATGTTAGCAAAAGAAAGTTAAGAACCTGTAGCTCATTGTGAAATCATGTAAACAAGACATATCATAAAAGGAAGAATTATTCACAAGTCTAATCCAAATAGACTTAGCCGGAAGTACCAACGAGGTTCAAGACCCAAACTTAATTCTCAAATCCTTGTCAATGACCAAAGAATCCTTCAACGAACAACTTAATATTTTAAAGGGGTTGTCTTTAGAAAAGTTTTACGACATAGTTTAACATCATTTAGATGAGCTCAAGCACTGGGTACTGGACTATTCGACACACAATGAAGAAATTGAATAGAGTCTGCATAATATTTCAATGGATATAAGGAAATTAGAAAAAGACATTTACGACATAGAAATTTGGGATGAAATCAACATTGTCCCCATGAGAAGCTACATTGAAGAATGGTTCCAACAGAGAATGGACAACCTCATCCAGGAAGGGAAACAACTGGTCAACACGATTCCACTAACCATCGACGACAGCAACAAAAACACATCGGCTTCATAGTAAGTCTATACTGTGATCTTGTTTTCTTTATCAATCCAGTTTAGGTTTATATTGTGATCTTGTTTTCTTTATCAATCTAGTTTTTACCTCTTTAAATAGAAACTGTAACCAAACACTCATAACTTCAAAATTCTTCTTTTCAGGTCTTCCTCTGTACCGTCATGCACTTCTTCTTTCGACATTCCTAATTCTTGTACTTATTTCCTTTTATGGTCCACGAGATCCCCAATCCCTATCTATATGACTAACTCATTTAAATTTCCAGAAATATGTAACAGACATTATTAATTTTTGATAAATTTCAAAGAAAACTAATTTGGGGATGCCTTTGTTGCAAGACATTTTTACTATTCTGTTGTATGTTTTTTGTTTCAAAGAAAAATAATTCGAGAATGCTAGATTTTTTGTGTCCTATTATATGCTAAATTTTTTTTGTCAAAACAAACTAATTTGGGAATGCCTTTGTTGCACGACGTTCTTACTATTCTATTGTATGCTAAATTGTTAATTTAACATTCTTAATTTACTATTCTATTATATTGTATGATAAATTGTTAAATTGTACTACTCTGAAATACATTGTTAATTTTTGATAAATTTCAAGAAAACTAATTCGGGAATACTAAATTCTGCATGGCTACCACATGTACTTCAAATTGCTTCCTACGTGTCTGTACTCGGTCGCATTTATTCCCATTCCAACCTGGTAGGGACTACGCTGCCATGCAACATTTGTTTTTCAATATAACTTGTAAAGACAAGGAAAAAAATACAATTATGGAATAGTTTCATTTCAACATAAATGCCTATAAATAAGTATATAAAAAATATTTTTTAAATAAGTATATATATAAAAAAAAATTACCGTGAAAATTATCAAATCCAAAATTACCAATAATTACAACTCTTTCCAATTGAACACATGCAAAGATGACTAATTTTACCAATAATTACAACTCTTTCCAATTGAACACATGCAAAAATGACTAATTTTTGTCGTACTCAGTAAGATTAACATCAATACATAGAAAACCTATTCAATGTCTATATGTATAGAAAATGTACAAAAGAAAATTCTTCAAATAAGATTCAAAGTTGTGTTGTAGAACTATCTCAAATACAACTTTATTGTATTTGTTGTATTATTTGGAAGAGGAACAAAAATTTTGAAATAATAAATTACTTTCATTGTTGGTTACCTAACCCCAAATTACTCACTCTTATAAATATTTTCAATAGATACATAGGTGAGTGCACGAAGTTGGTAGACAAAAAAGTGGAAACGAGGCCAGTAGGAATGCGCACGCGTTCCTGATGCTACAGGTTTGGCAAATCCCCCTTAAGAACGTGTGTGTGTTACTCTTCCATGTCATTTTTAATGGACCGCATGCTTGATTTGTGCCCATTTTCACACATCGCATGATAGGTTTTTAGCTTCATTGAGAAAACAGAGAGGAGGAGCAAGTACACGATCTTTCCACCGTGTCCTAGTCAAGCCAGGTATGATCCGGATTATTTTCGGCACAAAATGAGAGCGGAGATATGGCACAAAAATAGACAGAGATATTGAAAGAGAAACAATAATATAACATAGATATATCGGAAATATAACCATAGGAAAAGATATACAATAATACACAATTTCTATTTATGTGTGAAATGTACAGAACTGTAAAAATACAGAGTGAAAGACTCGCTAGAATGGTGGAAGCTTATCTCTGAGAAGAGATGTGACAGCTACTCGCATTTGCAAGAAGATGATTGTTACAATGAGCCTCCAAAGTATTTTTAACATAAGTAAAATCCAAAATCCTAACCCCGGAAGATGAAAATCCAAAAGGTTTGTGGGCCCCGATGGGGGTAGTTGATATGTCAACTTCTTGGGGGCGTAACTTTTCATATGATATCTGTTTGGGGAACTTGATACATCGTTGGAAAGGTCTAACTGAGAAGAATGATCTTTGACTGGCCCAAGTCATTTCCATGGGCAGTCACTTGACCCCAAATCCCCAAAACACGTCATTTAGGGCCTTAAAACGACCCCGAAAGTTTGGAACCCGAAAAACTGTCAAAAAATTTCCAAGATGGAAAATTGTTTTTCGAGCCCGTGGAATAAGTGGGTGGCCACCGATATCCACCAAGATAAATCCTCCCTCCTTAGGAAGCAATGGTCTCCATTGCGTTGAGTTCTCGGGGGAGAGAGGGAAGCATTTGATGAATTTGAATCTTGGTGACCTGCTTGCCTTGCTGGAGAAGTTGTGTTGCTTAGCTTGTTGAAGACTGTCGTGAACCTATCGTTGGAAGGGTTCGACCTTTTTAACCAATATGGTCACATGAGATGACTGTGTGTAGAAAGAATCATTGTGATTTTTTGCAATATTGTTGATCTTCTTGTCTTGGATAGAAGGTGCTTGTACCAAGGCTGCAGTGGTTGAAGTGTCCTTATGTGCACCCTTTGAACAGATTGTGAATAAGCTAAATTTTGTAGTATGAGATACTACCTTGTGACATTGTTTAGGTGGGACAATAGTTGGAACTATCTCTGGTATTCTATAGAGATGACCCCCCAAAGTAACAATGAGACTATGGGGTCGAGAATCATAAACAACATGGTGCTTCCACATGTATGGCTGGCCCAAGAGAACATCACAAAAATCTAGTGGGGAAACATCACATAATACCTCTTCCTTGAAGGGTTGGATGCCATATGAAAGTTGACATTGTTGGTTGACATGAAGATCTCATCCCTGGAGAAGCCACCCGATGTTGTATGGTTGCGGGTGTGGTGTTGTTGACGATCCCAACTGTTTGAGGACCTCTGCTGAGATGAGGTTCTTCTGGCTTCCATTATCAACAATAAAATGCAGCGAGGTCTCCTTCACCCACATTTGTGAATGAAAAAGGTGCTCCCCCTCTTCAGGATCTGTTGGTTCTTCTGGTTGAATTGTTGCGGTCATGACAATAGCAGTGGGATCTATATCGATGATATGTCTTCCATCATTATTTTCTGAATCAGATTATGAATCCGGGTTCAGCTGCTTGTCTTTGATCTTAACCACCAATGATTATTTTGAGCGACATTCATCGGTGTTGTGTCAGGGTATTTTGTGGAAATTGCACCATTTTCTGGTGTCCTTCTTTATCTTTCCATGACCCTTATTTTCCTGTGGGTTGGACTGGTTTTCAAGAGGTTTCTTGTTAGGGTTGTCTTTATCATACTTTTATTGTTGCAGATTTGTAGACCTGAAATCTCACTTGTTCTGGTTCTTAAATTTCTGCTCGATTTTAAAAGCATATCTATAAGCAGTACTGAGTGATGAGATGTCCAGAAAATCCATTTCAGTTTGGATGTATTTGTGTAGAGACACATAGTATTTCAGAACCAAATGTCACTCAGAGTCTTTGATACCCATCTTGGTGCACAAGGTATGGAAGGTATTGGTGAAATCTGTCACTTCTTGGCCCCTCTCTTTTCGCAGTGTGGTCCATCTCATGTACTGGTCCTCATAGTTTCCAATAGGGTAATAATGTTCCTTTACTGCATCCACAAAAAAATCTCAAGTGGGCTCGGCCCCATATATTACAGACTCCTCTATGGAACTTTTCTCCCAGTAAGTTTCCCACCAGTGTTTGACATGGGGGAGAGCCTTAACGAGTGCGAAGGTTATCTTTTCCCTATCAAAAAAATGGTGAACAGAGAAATAAAATTCTAGAAGATTTAACCATTTATCTAGAGAATCTGCATCTATTTGACCTTTTAATACGAGAATATAAAAATTAACCCGTACCTTGAAAGGCGAGGTGCCTCCAAAGTGGCCACTTGATGAATACATGCATGTTGTTATCGACAGGCATTGAAGGATGTGAGAAAAAGTATCCATCATTTCGTCCCTCTATCGCGTGAGAGCTTGGTCAAGCAATATATTAATAGAATCTTATGCTCTGTCATTTTTATTTTTTTCCGCCATGGAGGGTTTCTTGGACGTGTGATAATGACCATATTCAAGAGAGACAAGCTCGAGACCCGACTTTCTATACTCGGACCTCATTGAGGACATGCACTGAAAAACGATCAAGAGCATCCTACTTTGATATCACTGATCCAGATTATTTTCGGCATGAAATGAGAGCATAGATATAACACATAAATATACAGAGGCATTTAAAGAGAAGCAATAATATAATAGAGATATATCGGAAATATAACAAGAGGTAAATATATACAATAATACACAATTTCTATTAATGTGAAAAATGTATAGAACAATAAAAATACAGAGTGAAAGACTCGCGAGAATGGTGGCAACTTATCTCTGAGAAGAGATGTGACAGCTACTCGCATTCACAAGAAGATGATCATTACAATGAGCCTCCAAAGGCATTTTTAACATAAGTAAAATCCAAAACCCTAACCCCGGAAGATGAAAATCCAAAAGGTTTGCGGGCCCCGATGGGGGTAGTTGATACGTCAACTTCCCAGGGGCATAACGTTTGCATACAATATCTGTTTGGGGTGCTCGATACACCATTGGAAAGGTCTAACTGAGAAGAATTATTTTTGTCTGGCCCATTTTAGTTCCATTTATAGTCACCTGGGCCCCAAATCCCCAAAAACAGTTGTTTAGGGCCTCAAAACGGCCCCGGAACTTTGGAACCCAAAAAACTGCCAAGATGGAAAAAAAAATTCGAGCCCGTGGAATAGGTTGGTGGCCACTGATATCCACCTGGATCAAGGTATGCTTGATTTCTCTTCTTTTCCTCCCACTCTAGTAATTTTTAATTTTATTCAATTAATTTAATATATTCTAAAAGAATCTAAATTATAGAAATTTGTAATCCTCTAAATAAATTTCATCTAGAAAATTTAGATTCACCTCTTACATTTCCTAACATTTCCCCTTTAAATATAACTATAGATAATTTACAAGAAATATGATTATTTTATGTTTTTTTTTAATTTCTTAAAATATGTATTGATGTATTTTGTAATTTTCTATTTTAATTTAAAAAACGGACCTAATTTATATTCCATGCCTTATTAAATTGCAACATATATTATGAAATGGAACCCAGAGAAAATGTAAACCGCCCACAATAATACCAAGGCGAGGAAAACCCCAACCCACCACAACCACCCAACATAAACACACAAATTGATGAGGGGTTAGCCACGTTGAGAACACTTGTAAATGAATTAAGGGGGACTAGAGAACCTAGCAGAGAGTCCTTGGCCACTTCATTGGACATCATTGTGAGGTCCATTGCAAGTGCCCAAGGGCAATTAACTTTTATTTCTAAATATAGGGCTAGAATGTTCGAGTTTTACAATAATGGATTGGATAGAAACCAAGTTGCAGGAAGACTTGCTATGGGCCTGTGGAGGCCAATGGACACCATAGCTTCATGGAGGAGGTTAGTATCTTAACCATCTCCATGTTCTTCATTTTTATATATTTATATAGTATTATGTCTATTTATTTCGATATTTTATTGTATGATGTTTTGCAATTGCTATGCCCATATAGCAGACCTTCTACGCCGATAGATGCAACAATGTTTGTCTCCATCACTGATGCAGCAGTAGATGCATCCTACTCATTCAATGTTCCGCATACACAGATATGTGTCACATTTTATAAATTCACTAGAGTGATTTCTTTATTTTCTGAAATCCTCAAATTTATAATGTTCTTGTGTTTCTATAGGTTGCGGGAGTAGGCAGTGCCCACAAATGTCCACCTGGGATGGAAAAGTCACCTGCTTCACTAGTATCATGTGCTAAGTTAAATATCATTTAAATCTCAAATATGTTGTATTTATGTTGTTGAGTTTTACTATTTGGTACTAATAACAATTTTATTAATATGCATGCAGGATGTTGATATTTTCACCAATTATAGTACTAGTATAGTCCTTGGTCAGCCGAAAACGGATTTTAGGTTACCTATTTCCAAGACAAGCATTATTCCATCACTTGTATAACCTGTGGAGGTTCATCTCCACCCACCCCCACCATATTTCTTATTCCATGCATCCTTAATGGATGCACCCGCAGGCTACCCATTTTCACCACCCCTTCCATCGCATCCATCCACAATGGATGCACCCATATTCCACCCACCCCCACCACCATTTCCATCGATGTTGTCCACCGAGGCTGCCATAATAGATGTTGCCTTGGAGCAGGTTCTACAACCATTCGCTCCACCTTCTAGTGACTCTCCATCTATGCTCAAGATATTCACAGTGAGATAAAGTGTTGATGATCAATTTTTATGTATCATGAATGGAATTGATTTTCTGCATACTTGTTTAAATTTCATGATCCGATCCTTGTAACTGATGTAGGGTATCATCATTGAGAGATTAGGGTCACAAAGGAAGGTAACACCCTCACGATTTTGAGTACCATCTGGGGTGAGTTATCTCATGTTGAATTACAAAGTATCATTTTGTAAGTATTTTAATTTATTGTGGAAAAAAACTTGTAACAATGTTTTTTCTTTGTGCAGTCTCCAGAGAAATGAACCATGCCTAAGCACAAAACCACTCGAGGTGCTTGTTCAAGAAAGAGTAGAAAAATCAATTTCCAGGATGCTCCTAAAGGTGGGGAGTGTGGCAGTGATCAATGAGTAACCAATTACTACCATTTTGTATCTAGACCACCATATAGTTGTTTTTTAATATTAGAACCCTTGCTGCCATTTTATATATTAAACACGATGTACTATTTTGTAATATATATATATATATATATATATGTTGAATTCATTATGTATTAAAAACTTAAGAAAAAGAGGCAAAATATATATACGATGTTGAATTCATTATGAGCTAAAAACTTAAAAAAAAAAAGAGTTTCCTCATGTATCCACACTTATCAAGATTGTTTAACCATTTTAAAAATGTTAAGAAATTGAAACTATATACTGTATTCAAGATTGTTTAACCATTTTCTTGTGTCATCATGAACCCTGCCACATTCTTAAAGTTTAGTATTTTTTTTTCTAAACCACTTGCTTTCTTATCTACCGATAATCTTTTCCTCTACATTCATGTGATATACCCTTTATCAACAATGACTATATGAAGTGCATTAGATTTTTCAACAACTTTCGTGTAAAATATGTTTTTCATTATATTTTAGTATGAAAATGTCCAACTTAACTATTATTGGCTTCTAGAGTACGGTTTTCATATATATCAATTTAATAATGAAGATAAACGGACATACATTCGTTCATCCAAGTAAATTTGGTGAAGCATAAATCCAAAGACAATAACAATGAAAAATATTGTCATTGATTTTTCCATGCAAATTAATTTATAATTAAAAAATAATATTATTTTGGTCATATATCAATCATGTTATCTTATTCTTCAATATAACTTATAAGTAGAGGGAAAAATTAATTATGTAATCTTTTACATACTTATTCTTCCATATAACTTATAAGGAGAAGGACAAAAATACAATTATAGAATAGTTTCATTTTAACATAAATGCCTATAAATAAGTATATAAAAAATGTTTTTTTATTGTGGGAAATTATCAAATCCCAAATTACCAATAATTACAACTCTTTTCAATTGAACACATGTAAACATGATTAATTTTTGAGGTACTTAGTATGATTAACATCAAGAAACAAAAAACCTATTCAAAGTCTATATATCTAGAAAATGTACAAACGAAAATTCTTCAAATAAGATTCAAAGTTGTGTTGTAGAACTATCTCAAATACAACTTTATTTTATTTGTTGTATTGTTTGGAAGAGGAACAAAAATTTTGATATAATAAATGTCTTTTATTATTGGAAATTACCTAACTCCAAATTACTCTCATTACAAATCTTTGCAATTAGATACATGGGTGAGTGTACGAAGTTGGTGGACAAAAAAAGTAGCAACAAGGTTAGTAGGAGCGCACACATGTTTCTGATGCTATAGGTTTAGCAAAACCTGGATCTCCACTCAGTGTGCCTCATAGGCTCGTTGGCAGGAACACGTGTGTTTTCTTAAGAACGTGTGCACATTCTTGTACCATGTCATTTTTAACAGATTGCAGGCTTGATTTGTGCCCATTTTCACACATCGAGCGACAAATTTTTAGCTTCATTGCCAAAATAGAGAGGAGGAGCAAGGACAAAATCTTTCCACTATGTCCTAGTCAAGCCAAGTATGCTTAATTTATCTTATTTTCCTCCCACTCTAGTAATTTTTAATTTTATTCAATTAATTTAATATATTCTTAAAGAATCTAAATTATAGAAATTTGTAATCTTCTAGAGAAATCTCATCTAGAAAATTTAGAGTCACCTCTTACATTTCCTAACATTTCCCCTTTAAAAACAACTATAGAGAATTTACAAGAAATATGATTATTTTATGGTTCTTTTAATTTCTTAAAATATGTATTGATGTTTTTTGTAATTTTCTATTTTAATTTAAAAAACTGACCTAATTTATATGCCATGCCCTATTAAGCTGCAAAAAATATTATAAAATGGAACTCATAGACAATGTAAACCGCCCACAAGCATACCAAGGTGAGGAAAACCCCAACCCACCACAACCATCCAACATAAACACACAGCTTGATAAGGGGTTAGCCACGTTGAAAACACTTGTAAATGAATTAAGGGGGACTAGAGAACCTAGCATAGAGACCTTGGCCACTTCATTGGACATCATTATGAGGTCCATTGTAGGTTCCCAAAGGCAATTAACTTCTATTTCTAAATATAGGGCTATATTGTTCGAGTTTTAAAACATTGCATTGGATAGAAACCAAGTTACGGGAAGAATTGCTATGGGCCTATGGAGGCCACACCAGAGCTTCATGGAGGAGGTTAGTATCTTTACCATATTTATGTTATTCATTTTTATATATTCATATAGTATTATGTGTATTTATTTCGATATTTTATTGTATGATGTTTTGAAGTTTGTATGCTCGTATAGCATACCCTCTATGTCGATAGATGGATCAATGTCCATCTCCATCATCGATGCAAAAATAGAGGCAGCCTGATCATTCAGTGTTGCGCATATACATGTATGTGTCACATTTGATAAATTCACCATATTTATTTATTTATTTTCTAGCATCCTCAAATTATAATGTTCTTGTGTTTCTACAGGTTGCGGGAGTAGGCGGTGCCAAGAAATGTCCACCTGGGATGGAAAATTCATCTTCTTCACAAGTATCATGTGTTGAGTTAAATATCGTTTAAATCTCAAATATGTTGTATTTATGTTTTTGAATTTTAATATTTGTTACTAATAAAAATATTATTAATATGTATGCAGGTTGTTGATATTTTCTCCAATTAAAGTACTAGTCCAGTCCTTGGGCATCCGACCACGGATTTTAGGTTACCTATTTTCAAGCCAAGCATTATTTCATCACTTGTACATCCCGTGGAGGTTCATTTCCGCCCACCCCCACCATATTTATTATTCCATGCATCATCAATGGATGCGCTTGCAGGCCACCCATCTGCACCATCTCTTCCATCACATCCATCCATAGTGAATGCACCCGTATGCCACGCATCCCCACCACCATTTCCATCTGTGCTATCCATCGAGGCTGCCATGATAAATGTTGGCTCGGAGTAGGTTGTCCGGCCAAGCGCTCCACCTACTAGTGAGTCTCCATCGATGCTCGAGATATTCACGGTGAGATAATGTGTTGATGATAAATTTTTAAGTATCATGAATGGAATCGATTTTATGAATATTTGTTTAAATTTCATGATTTTATCCTTGTAACTGACGTAGGGTAGCATCGCTGGGAGATTAGGTTCACGGAGGAGGGTAACACCCTCACGATTTTTAGTACCATGTGCGATGAGTTATCTTATGTTGAATTAAAATGTATCATTTTGTAAGTATTTTAATTCATTGTGGAAAACAATTATAACAATGTTTTTCTTTGGGCAGTCTCTATAGAGATGAACCACTCACAGGTGCAAAACCACTCGAGGTGCTTCTTCAAGAATTAAGAGAATAAAAATAGATTTCTATGATCCTCCTAGAGGCGGCGATGGTGGAAGTGGTCAATGAGTGACCAATTACTTCCATTTTGTATCTAGGCCACCATATGGTTTTTTTTTATGTTAGGGCACTTGCTACTGTTTTTTATATTGGGCGCGATGTGCCATTTTGTAAAAAATGTACAATTTATATGATGTTGAATACACACACACACACATTTCATGACACATTTTTTATGAATCTCATTGTTTCTTCATTTTATGTTGATGAATGTATGAATTTCAAAGTGTTTCAATTTATGTTTTTTTATGTTATATATGAAATTGCATGAATTAAATCTAATCTAAATGGATTTAAATAAAAATATTCTCAAAAGATAACTCTCAGAAACAATAAATAGAAACAACTTTGTATCTCTATTATTCTAAGAACTAATTCTAGATAAAAATACTGCTATAAGGATATTCCTAGGAAACATAGATCTACATTGTTTTATAAAGGGAGAAACCTACATAAACATTATGAACATGAACCTGAATAGAATAATTCATGAGTTGAAATCAATGCACACTTTGGGATTATGGATGGCCTTGGGATAATGAAGACATGATGAGAAGATGAAATTTCAAACTCAAAATCTCCTATAACCTTCAATTTAAGATCTCTTAGTATGATAAGTTGAACATTGTTTTTAAATAGTTCGAAGGAAAAACTGATACATCGAAAGATAGAAGGATCACTTAATGCATCGATGTATATTTTGATGAGTTTTCACATTCAATAACTTACATTTAACTAATATAAACTACAATTACCTTTACAACAATACATCCACTTATTGAAGGAGATGTTTGTTGAAGACTATACAAAGATGTTTTAGGTTCTAGCAACTGTTTCACAAAATTTGGATAGATGTATGAATTTTTTATGAAATAAAATACTTTTTTTCTCAATTTGGTTGAGTATTCAAATAGACTTGGAGTGTATTATTGCACTAATCATTGTAATAATTTATTTAATTTGATTAATTACTTTTTAAAGTGTTAAGGAAGTCTATGTAAGTAAGAATAGGTCATTTATTCTAAAGTGATTATAATTAGTTTTGTTATGAATTCACGAATATATTATGGTTAAAAAGATTGATAATTTCTAAATCCATATGAAATTAATGGTTCTCAAGGACCTAAATTTGACGTAAGACTAAAGTCCCATCCTAATTAATACTCCGAGAATCAATAATAAGAATCATGTAGGATAACATAATCACAATAGAAATAAGAGGGTTGAAACATCACATTACTCTATCCAAAATGAAGCATGGTTCATTATAATGGCAATCACAACATGTTACAAGGGTTTCTTAATACAAAATTAACACATAAAATATGAGTGAACAATAAATCCTCACATCAAATGAAAATATACCTCAGATTCTCCATTAATCTTTCCAAAATGTTCTACAATGTAGCCCAAGAGGAGAACTCCTAAATACCCAAATTCTCCACCATTTACAATGGAGAGAGAGAACTCTTCTCTATAGAGTGAGTCTCTTCTCTTATACAACAAAATATTATTATTTGCTAACTAACTCCATGATAAGTCAAATAAATATTATAATAATGAATTAGTTAGATTTGTCCTCAATACATGGTTGACCATGTTACAACATGTGAACATTAGCCTCTCCAAAGCAATTTTCCCTCATCAAAAAATAGTACAAATAATTCTCATGAAGGGGAAACACCAAAAAAATAGGCATCAAGCCAATTCAAATGTCAAGTGTCCACAAGGAATGTTCCCTCCAAGAATGTTCATGCATGAAACCATTCCACATGTGTGAATTCCAAGGTAGCCAAATCTATGGATGCATGTGCAAGATACCAAGTGGATGGAGCATCCAAAAAAAAGTATGTGATCAATGCCTATACTTTTCTTGCCTTTCATTTTCTTTCCTTTCTTGTATAGCCTTTCCTTTCCTTTCCTTTCCTTGCCTTTCCTTTCCTTTCCTTTCCCTTCCTTGTCTTTCCATGCCATGCCATGCCATTCCTTTCCTTGACTTTCCATGCCATGCCTTTCCTTTCCATGACATGTATTTGCTTGCCTTGACTTGTTGTGCCATTATTTATCTTTCCTTTCCTTGCCTTGCCTTGCCTTTCCATGCCTTGGATACCCTTTCCTTGACTTGCCATACCTACCATACCTAGACCTAGACCTAAACCTATAACTTTCCTTGCCATGCCTTGTCATTCCTTTACTTTCTTTTCCATGTCCATCCTTACCTTTCCTTCCATTTCACTCCCTTTCCTTTATTTTCCATGCCTTGCCTTGCCTTGACATGTCTAGCCTTTCCTTTCCTTACATTTCCCTGCCTTTAATTGACTTTATATGCCATCCATTTCCTTGACATGCCATGCTTTTCCTTGCCATGACATTCCTTGCATTTATTTGCATTTCATTTCCTTTCCTTTCCATCCCATGCCTTAAATTTGCTTTCCATTCCTTGCATTGCCTTATCTTTCCATTACATTCCATGCCTTTCCTTTCCATGCCATGCCTTTCCTTTACTTTACTTGCAATTCCATGCTTTTCCTTTATATGCCATACATTGCCTTTCCTTTCCATGCCTTGCCATACCATGCCTTTCCTTGCTATGCTATGCCATGCATTTCCATGCCTTGCCTTTCCATCCCATGCCTTGCCTTTCCTTTCCATGCCAAACCATTCCATGGCTTTCCTTGCCTTGCCTTGGGATGACTTTCCGTGCCATGCCTTGCCTTTCCATGCCATGCCTTGACTTGTAATCACATGCCTTTCCTTTCCATTCCATGCTTTTCCTTGCCATGCCACATCAATCCATGCCTTTCATTTACTTGTGTTGCATTGCCTTGCGTTGTTCTGCCTTTGTTAAGAACCAAATTTCAATATAGCATAAAAAAACATTAGAATAAGTACTCAACGCCTTGAAAAAGAGATTGTTTCAGGTAATAAGCCTCTTCGAGGGGGAAACCTCATTATACCCCACATAAATGTCCAAATACCATATGATTCCAAATGAAAATGTCTTCTTGGTATATATAGGAGACTAGGAGGTACAATTACAACTAATGGACTAAATCCGACATAAATAAAATAACATTACTAATGTAATATGCCCCAATTAAGGGGTAATGAGCCACTATTTAGGGCTTAACATGCCCCTCCCATTGATATAAGTGTTGTTCACAATGCTTGAGTAACTCTGGATGATTTTGTATAAAATACTCATCTTCCCAAGTGGAATGTTCAACTGGTAGTTTCCTCCATTTAACGAGATACTCTAAAACGGATCTATTCCTCAGCTGGAAAATTCTTGTGTCAGTTATGGCTTCAGGCTCCAATATGATTTTTCCTTCCTCCTCAAGTTCTGGAAATATAGTTTGAACTGGGATCTTGTCACCTATAACATTCTTTAAGCATGAAACATGGAAAACTAGGTGTACTCGTGAAGATGCAGGCAACTCCAATTTGTATGGCATAGTACCAATCTTTTGCAACACCTTATAAAGGCCATAGTACTTTGGTGATAATTTATTATCCTTCTTGTCTTTCTTGAGGGACATTTCTTTGTATGGTTGTAGTCTTAAAAACACCCAATCCCCTACTTCAAAACTTCTTTCACTACGATGTTGATTTGCTTGTTGTTTCATGCGATTTTTTGCCATGGTCATGTTTTCCTTTAAGATTTGGAGAACTTGTTGTTGATGCTCAATATGATCTTCCACTGATTGAACCTTAGATTTTTATTTTAGATAAGAAGTGATGGATGGACGGTGGTATCTGTAGTGTGCCATAAATGGTGTCATTTTTGTTGCAGTATGAAAGGAAGTGTTATACCACCATTCTGCCAAGGGTAAGCATTTGAATCATTGTGTTTGTTTATCAGAGACAAAGAAATGAAGGTAGCCTTTCAGACATTTGTTCACTATCTCGGTTTTTCCATCAGATTGAGGATGATAGGATGAGCTATGGGCCAATTGAGTGCCCAAACAAGAAAATAATTATATCCAAAAATGTCCAATTAAGATGGGATCTCTGTCACTTACAATAATCTTTGGGCTACCATGTAGCCTTTGAACTGTCTCCATGAATGAGGTGGCAACTACAATGTCTTTGAAAGGATGAGAGAGTTCAAAAAAGTTTCTGTATTTGGTGAGTCTATCAAAAATCACCATGATGACACTCTTTCCTTCAGACTTTGGTAACCCTGTTATGAAATCCATGGAAACCTCCTCCCAACGCTGACTTGGGATGAATAATGGTTGTAAAAGACCCGGGGTCTTAATTGTTTCCACCTTATTTTGTTGGCAAACCAAATATTCTGTGACAAACCTTTGAACATCAGTTTTAAGGCCATCCCAAAAAAATTCCTTCTTGACCATATGGTAGGTTTTCAAGAATCCCGAGTGCCCTCCTACTGGAGAGGTGTGCAATTCCACTGGTACCTTTTGTTTGATTTGGGAGTTCTTACATAAATATAAGCGATCCTTGTACCATAGTGAATCATTTTTCCATGTAAATGTATCTGATGCACTGGAATCCTGCTGCAACCTTTGAATGAGAGTCCACACTTTTTCGTCATTCTTCCATTCATCCCTTGCTTCTATTATCTAATCAGGTTGGATGATCGAGATAGAACAGAGAAAGGCCTCAACATATTCATCATTTCTTGAGAGTGCATCTGCCACAGCATTTTGCTTCCCTTTTTTATAGACAATTTCAAAATCATAACCCAATATATTGGTTACCCACTTTTGTTGTTCTTCTAAAGATAGTCTTTGTTCCAAGAAGTATTTAAGACTATCATGATCTGTTTTGACCTTGAAGTGCCTACCTATTAGGTAAGGATGTCATTTCTTCAATGCATGTAGTATTTCCATCATTTCCTTCTCATAAATGGGTTTGTGTTAAGTCCTTTCCCTTGAGTGGTCGACTTTCAAAATTCAGGGGCCTTCCTTCTTGCATTAGGACAACACCAATTCCATTTCTCGAGGCATCACATTCCACAATAAATGTTTTTGTGAAGTCTGGAGTGGCCAAGATAGGAGCTTTGCACATCACCTCTTTAAGTTGTTCAAAAGATTTAGTTGCCTCTGGAGTCCATGAAAATGCATCCTTCTTAGTTAGTGTCGTTAAAGGTGTTTTTACTCTTCCATAGTGTTGAACAAACTTGCGATTGTAACTTTTCAAACCCAAAAATCCTCTGAGATTCTTCAATGTTTTGGGAATCGACCATTCCATCATGGCCTTAATCTTGTTAGGGTCTACCTTGACACCTTCATTAGATACAATATGACCCAAATACTCTACCTCATTCACCCCAAAGAAACATTTGGATGGTTTGGCATATAGTTGTTGCTTGTTTAGTAGTTGTAGCACCTTGTCAACATATCACACATGATCCTCCCAAGACTTTCTATAGATTAATATATCATCAAAAAATACTAACACAAATTTTCGAAAGAAGGGATTGAAAATGGAATTCATCAACCCTTGGAATGTGGAAGGTGCATTTGTAAGGCCAAAAGGAATGACCAAAAATTCATAATGGCCTTCATGAGTTCGAAATGTTGTTTTTGGGATATCTTCTTCCTTCATTCTAATCTGATGATACCCTGAACGGAGATCCAACTTTGTGAAATAGATTTCTCCATGTAGTTCATGTGACAATTCATCAATGACGGGAATGGGAAACTTATCTTTAATAGTGATCTTGTTGAGGTCTCTATAATCTGGACACATATGCCATGAGCCATGTTTCTTGAATACCATTACCACCAGTGCAGAGTAAGAACTTTATCTAGGTATAATAATTACAGCCTCTAACATTTCTTCAACCATGTGCTCAATTTCACTCTTCTGGGCATAAGAGTATATGTATGGCCTAATTTTAGGAGGAACACTCCCAAGAATTAGGTGAATATAATGATTTCGAGTGGGTGGAAGGCCTTTCGGAATATCTTCAAATACTTTGGAATGCTTATCAATGATCCCTTGGAGATCTAGGGGAATAGATGCCCTAGATGTTTGAACATCTAGTGAGCATAGTTGTGCAATTACACCTTGATTCCCCTTTTTCAATAATTTTGGCATGCCATTGGAGCTTATCACCTTACTGAGTTTCCCTATGATACCTCTTAACTCAACTTATTTTCCTTCCAATGAAAATTTCATGAAAAGTTCTTGAAAATTAAAATTCATTGTTCCTAATGATTGTAACCATTGGATTCCTAGTACTACATCAGCACCACCCATGGGTATAGAAATCATTGGACTATTCATTACATATTCCCCCATAGTAAGATTGATCTTATTGCATTTTCCTAAGAAATTGATAGTTCCTCCATCTGCAATCATTGCTTGAAACTCTAGTGGTGGATATACAAAGCAATTGAGAGCTTTGGTTAATTTATAGTGAATGAAATTATGAGTACTACCAGAATCAATTAGGACTATTACCTTTTTCTTTTTGATATATCCTTTGATCTTGAGGGTTTGAGGAGTGATAATTCCAGCCAATTCATTATACGATATCGTGGGAGTCAACTCTTCAGAAGAAATCGTGTCTACATTTTCAGCTTGAGATGGTTCCTATTCATGTTTTTGTTCTTCTTCCTCTTCACAATATATGTACAATAATTTATTCTCACCACACTTATGTTCCTTACTATACTTTCTGTCACAATTAAAGAATAAACCTTTTTCTTTTCTTTCCTACAATTGTTGAGGTGTCAACCTGGTAGGTTGAGGTGTTTTAGAAGAAGGAACATTATTCTCTCGATAGATGTTAGGAGTGGTCCTTCTAGTAGCCATAGCCATATTTTTACTTTCAACATTTCTTTCCACCCTCAATGAATTCTCCAATGATTTGGGTTCCCAAAGACAAACCTCATGTTGAATGTTATAACTTAAAGTTCCTATGAATACATCAATCAAGTGCTCATATGGAATATATGTTACCTTTATATTCAATCTTTGGAAGTTCTCAATGTGCTTTGTAACTCGACCCTTTTTCTTGAGATTTATCAATTGGCTAAAGAAGGTATTGCTCCTTGTATCCTCATAGTGTGCTATCATTTGTTCCGTGAAAATTGTCCAAGTGATGAGTGATTTGCGAGAACGAAACCATCGATACCACACAAATTGATTGGGTTATAAATATAAAGAAGCAATCCATACCTTTTGTGTATGTGGCACATTATGTACATCAAAGAATTGCTCCATCTGAAGTATCCATGTGATTGGGTCCTTGCCATCAAACTTCCTCATATTGATCTTAGGAAAGTGGTTGGTATTCAACCCAAAGTTAGGGTTTCTCCATTCTTGATTCATCTTCCTTGTGTCCTCATCATGAATTTCATGGGTTACATTTTCACTTTCAGGTGTCCTCTCTATTAGAAAAAATTTCAATCCTTCCATGATCTTCCCTTTTAAACCATCCATCTGAGTATTTATTGAATCCCTCATCTCTTGTAGTTCATCTTTTGTTACTGTCTTCTTTTGTAAATCATTTATGTCCCTACGCATTTCTTCACCTTCATCAAGAGTCCAAGTAGGACTGTCTGGAGACTTATTTGGTGTAGAAGTTCCCCTTTTTGGTGGCATGTTGGCCAAGTATCACTTTAAACCTTGATTTTGAGGTGGTTTTGCTAGACAATATTCCTTTTATTGTATATCCAAAATTTCTGCCCTTCTAGGTATGAAATTTTATTTTTTTGTAGTTATCTGATATTTCTTCTTTGCAATGCCATAGGTCTGATCAAAATTGTATGTGCCAAGTGGAATTTACAGTAACTTCCCCACAACTTGTTGATTTTTGGCCTTTCTAGGAGATCTCACTTGTATAGCGTTCCCCGCACAAAATAATTGATATAAAATTCTGAAAATTGTGTTGGGAATACTATGGACTATCCACTATCCAATGCAACCAGTCTCATTCAATTTGGATACTCTAGGAAGAAGTTATGATTGTTTTACCTGGAACACCTGCTTGAGACTAGTCAATAGGGATAGTCAGATACCCTATCTTCCACAGGGTGTATCTACAAATGTAAGATGACCCAGAAGATGAAATGTTTACCACAGATAGCTTACTAAGTTTTGTGAATATATTCTGGATTTCAAGGTCTGAAACATTCCAGAAATTTTTTTATAGCAAAAATTACGCAATGACTCAATTCAGGATGATTCCAGAACCCTATCTTACACAGGTTGTATCTCCGAAAGTATAAGTCCCCGGGAGATGAAATTTTAACCCAATGTACCTTGATCCATCTACTAAATATCCTCCAAGCCATTTCTTTTGAAACATTGTAAAAAAATGTTATAGTGAAAATTCCAAGGTGTCTCAAATGTAGCAGCAAAACCCCAAGACCTTGATCTTTGATACCATATGTTAAGAACCAAATATCAATATAGCATAGAAAAACCTTAGAATAAGTACTCAATGCCTTGAAAAACAAAGAATTTTAGGTAATAATCGTCTTCGAGGGGGCAACCTCCTTATACCCCACATAAATGTCCAAATACCATATGATTCCAAATAAAAATGTCTCCTTGGTATATATAGGAGACTAGGAGGTACAATTACAACTAATGGAATAAAGACAACATAAATAAAATAACATTACTAGTGTAATATGCCCTAATTAAGGGGTAATGAGCCACTATTTAGGGCTTAAAATCCTTGCGTTGCATTGCGTTTCCTGTCCTTTCCTTGCCTTGTCATTCCATGCCTTTCATTTCCTTGAATTTCCATACCTTGCCTTCCATTGACTTTCCTTGCCTTGTCATGCCATGTCTTCCATTTTATTTTCATTTCATGCCATGCCTTGAATTACCTTTCCTTTCCATGTCATGCCTTGCCTTTCCTTTCCATGCCATACCTTTCCTTGCCTTGACTTTCCATGACATGGATTTTCTTCCCATGTCATCCCTTGCCATGCCATGCCATGTGATGCCTTGCATTTCCTTGCATGCCATGCATTTCCTTACCTTTACTTTCCATTCCATGCCATTCCATGCCTTGCCATGCCATGTCTTGCCATGCCTTGCCTTGCCTTGCCATGCCATGATTTTCCTTGCCTTTCCATCCCATGCCCTTTCTTTCCTTGCCATGCCATGCCTTGCATTTCCATGCCATGTCATGCCATGCCTTGCATTTACATTCCATTCCATGCCATGTCATTCCTATACTTTCCATGTCATGCCATGCCAGGACTTTCCTTTCCATTCCATTCCTTTCCTTTCCATGCCATGCCTTTCCTTATCATTCCATGCCTTGCATTTCCTTACCTAGTCATGCCTTTCCTTTCCTTTCCTTGCCTTGCCTTGCCAGTCCATGACATTCCATGCCTTGCCTTTACATGCCATGCCATGGCTTGAATTTCCATGCCATGCCATGCCATTCCTTGAATTGCCTTGTGTTGCATTGCCTTACGTTGTCTTTCTTTGCCTTGCATTTCCTTGCCTTGCCATTACATTCCTTTTGTTGTCATGCCATGCCATGCCTTGCCTTGTTATGTTGGGCCTTTCCTTGACTTGACTTTCCATGTCATCCCTTTCCTTTCCATGCCATATTTTAGCATACCTAGATCCATGTTGGGCAATGCCACATAAAAATTTTGAACTCCAATATTAATTTAATTAATGAAAATGATCTACAATTGCACATATTAATGCAGAATAACATCAACTATATATGTACAACATATACAAAAAAACCCATGAGAACAAATGAATAAATATTAACAAATCACATAAATTAGCACATAATAAAAACTTATATTTGGTAAAATAACACCAACTACACACATGCTTTCGACGTTCCTACCAGCCTTAGACCACATTGTTCATAACTCTCAGCAGTGGGTCACCCCTGAGATGGGGATTAAAATCCACCTGGGTAAGGGATTCCTAACCAAGATAAGGTCTCTTAAACAACATAAAAACTTAGACACGAGTTCCAACTATAGAAGACAACCTATAGTCTCTCATTCCCCACATGCCTATCCCACCCTAGGAAGTGTGCCCCTTCTCTGCTCAAAATTCCTTCGGCTTCCTCAATTCCCTTTCGTGGCTTCAACAACATGTCGAACATGAAGTCTCATAGCCCTATAGATGCAACTTGGCACCTTGGGAATAAATTCCCAATAGTTCTCTCACCTGTAGAGAATGCTCATGGGCCTGGAAACCTGCTTCTTAAATATCCCACAGGCCTAACAACCTTCTTCTTCATCCCAATTCCTAGGTCAGTAGTATCCTAGAGCTCCAAATAATTCCATGGTACAAGTACAAGTGATGGAATCCAACATGGTACATATAACAACATAGTAATGAAGGTGAGAATTCTAATGGAATGGTGGCGAAGATAACTAAATCCCCCCAATTATATTTGCATGATCCCAACTTGACACTTGTCATGCTAGGAACTATCCTAGTCCCACATGGGATACGTTTCCCAATTTAGAACTTAGTATATATTTTTATCCATAATTTTTAAAATTTATACTTTAGGAATATTAATAAAATATTCCTTTGGGCTTAAGCCCCCTTAGCTTAGCCTCTTAATCCTATAATCTTAGCCCCTCCTTTTCCCTTCTAGTGGATTTTATCCCCCCCATAGTATTTTAACTAGTAGGTCTGCAACAGTTATTTGTTTTCATTAAAAACTGAGTGTGATTACATTTTAAAAACATGGGCTCACTAGACTTTTAGCTTATATTTTTTCAACCCAATAACCACATAGGCACTCTAGCCTCAAAATACAAACATACAAAGGTGCGCTGGCCCCAAAGTATCATGGCTCACCAACATATATGTACAATTATATTATATTTACAATTGGGTTTCGGCCTAGGGGTATTAAATTCCCCTTCCCCTTATTTATGCACTGTCCTCAATGCATTATATACACATGTACAATCAAAAAAATCAAAAGTATTCAAAAAGATGTGGGTATTCTTCCCGCACAACATCCTCATGCTCCCAAGTTGCATCCTCATAACCGTACTAGGTCCATTAGACCTTTAATATCCCTATGGATTGATTATGGAGCTGCTTGATCTTCTAATCCGATATGAAAATTGGTTGCACTTGAAAGTCATCTTCTTGCTCAACTTGAATCAAATTACAATCAATGACATGATTAACATTAGGTACATACTTCTTAAGCAATGATACATGGAATACATTGTGAACACACATTGATGCAGGTAAGGAAATCATGTATGCAACATGACCAATCCTCTCTAGGATTTCAAATGACCCACAATGGTGTGTTGCCCATCTTTGAACAATTTCCCAACTTCATGGAACTTATCTCGGCCTTTACTTTTAAGAACACATGGTCACCCACTTAAACTCTCTGTGATTTCTCACTTTATTAGCATAAGTTTTCTGCCTATCCTGGGAAAAATATAAAATATGTTTTATTTTCACCATCTGCTCTTCCATTTTCCTGAGCAATTTTGGTCCAACCACTGCTCTGTCTATTGGGTTGTCCAACTCACTGGTGTGTTGCACTTTCTTCCATAAAGTGCCTCAAATGGGCTCATCTTTATAGATTCTTGTACCCATTGTTGTAATAAAAATCTACCAAATGCAAATAATACTCCCATTTTCATGGTTTATCCATCACATACATCCTTAACATGTATTCTATCACCTAATTTACCCTTTATGTTTTCCCATCTGACTCTGGATGATAGGTTGTGCTAAAATTCAGATTTGTTACAAATCCCTTGAATAATCCCTTCCAAAAATTTGATGTAAAATTGGGATCTTTGTCAGGTACAATTGTCTTAGGAACACCATGTAGTCTAGCAATTTCTCTCATATAAATATCAACAATGTTAGCTACCTTGTGAGTGAGCTTTACTGGAATAAAATGGGAAGCTTTAGTAAGTTTATTCACCACCACCATGATGGAATCATGCTACTTATTTTTTATTGGTAGCTTGGTGATGAAATCCATTTTTACAACTTCCGATTTCCACTAAGGAATGGTCAATGGTTGTATCAAACCAACTGGGTGTCTATGCTCAGCCTTGACTTTTTGATATTCCAAACACCTGGCAATAAAATCAACAAGTACTTCTTGCTTCATGCTTGGCTAATAATATTGGCTCTTGACAACTGCAATCATTTTTTGGTAACCTAGGTTCCCAGCATAAGGCACATTATGCATTAATTTTAATATCAAATTTATCAATTCTTGGTAGTTTGGCACATAAAATTTTCTTCTGTACATGAGAACTTCATTCTCTTTTAACTCAAAATCCTCAATTTTTTGCTGCAAAATACCTTGCTATAATTTCATCTTTATTTCCATGTACTGTAGATATAATTTTGTATCCTCTAAAATTATGTCTTTCAAATATGATTTGTACATGATAATGGTTGTAGCATACATCCCATGCACTCTTCTACTGAATGCATCATCCACCTTGTTCTCTTTACCCTTGATATGCTTTATATCAAAGTCATACTCACTGAGGAATTCTAACCACCTACCTTGCCTGGAATTTAGAGTTGGTTTTCCAAATAAATATTTCATACCACTATGGTTTGTCCTCAACTCAAATATTTTATCCATGAGGTAGTGCTTCCACATCTTCAAGGCATGCACTGTGGTTTCCAATTCTAAGTCATGAGTAACATAGTTCCTTTCATGCTCTTTTAGTTTTCTTGATTTGTAGCACACAACATGCCCATTCTGACTAAGAACTCCACCAAGTCTTTATTTACATGCATTATTTCATACTACAAAAGATTCATTAGGATAAAAAAATCTCAAAATTGGTGCATTGGTCAACAAATATTTCAAGTGTTGGAAACTTCTTTCACAATCCGGTGTCCACACAAAATTCACACCCTTCTTTTGCAAGGAAGTGATTGGGTGTGCAATCTTTGAGAATCCCTCAATAAATATTTTGTAGTAACCTGCAAGTCTCATGAATGATCTCACCTCAGAGACATTCCTTGGTGTTGACCACCCTTCAATGAACCTTATCTTTTCTATATCCAATACTATCCCTTCTTTTGAAATTATATGGCCCAAATAATGAATTTTCTTCTGTTAGAATGAGCACTTGCTCAATTTTTGGCATACAATTGATGCTCCCTCAATACCTATAACACCATCCTCAAGTGTTTCTAATACTCTTCTTTAGACTTAGAATATATAATAATGTCATCCAAGAAGACATTGAAAAAATTATCCAAGTAATCCCTAAAAATACCATTCATTAAATACATGAATATAGGTGGTGCATTTGATATCCCAAATGTCACCAATGTGAACTCATAATGGCCATAACTTGTTTTGAAGAAAGTCTTCCTGATGTATTCTTCTTTAATTCTCACCTGATGATAGCTTGACCTGAGATCGATCTTGGATAATATCTTAGCATATTTCAACTGATAAAAGAGGTCATCTATCCTTAGCAAAGGATACTTGTTCTTCATAGTTACCTTGTTCAACCGCCTAATTCAATGCAAAGCCTAAAGGTACCATCCTTATTTTTCACAAATAGCACTGGGGCAACCTAAGGTGACACACTTGGGTGTATATACCTCTTCTTCAAAATCTCCTCAAGTTGCATTGAGGCCATAACTTGTTCTGAAGGCAGTCTTCCAAGTGTCTTCTTCTTTAATTATCACCTGATAACAGCCCGACCTTATATCGATCTTGGAGAATATCTTAGCATATTTCAACTGATCAAATATGTCATCTATCCTTCACAAAGGATACTTGTTCTTCACAGTTACCTTGTTCAACCGCCTGAGTCAATGCAAATCCTAAAGGTACCATCCTTCTTTTTCACAAATAGCACTAGGGAACCCTAAGTGACACACTTGGCTGTATATACCTCTTCTTCAAAATCTCCTCAAGTTGCATTTGTAATTCCTTCAACTCTAATGTACCCATCCTATAAGGAGTCTTGGATAGTGGGGTTACTCCAGGAATCATATTTATGGAGAAACTAATATCTCTCTTGGGTGGCAACCCTAATATTTCTTTAAATACATCCTAATATTCCTTTAGGAATTCACAATATTCAATAATTGGCACCTTATATTTAGGTTTCTCTTCCATATGTGTTACAAATATTTTACACCCTTTCCTAAAAAAATTCTTCAAGGTTGAAGCTTCTCTAATGGTTACTACCCTGGAAATTCCCTGAACTATCCTTAAGTTCCCTTCCTCATCTAAGTAGGTAAATGGGTTATTATAACAGTCTAGGAAAACATGAAGTTGGTCCAACCAATCCATACCGATTAGGAATTCATATGATCCTAAAGGTATTATGTTCAAATCTTCTTTGGTGCTTAGTCCATTCATGTCCATTAGACATGCCTTAACCATCTCATTAATTTTCCTTTTAGCTCCTATAGCTAACTGCACCAACCAAGGTTTTCCAAGCTTGTTTCTTGGCAATTGAAATATTTCCACCATATCAGGATCTAAATAACTATGAATATCTCTCAAATCAATTAAAATAGCAATGGGTTGGTTCTTGATCTTACCTTCCATTTCAATCATATGTGACTGAAACTTAGCTTGCTTGTTATCCAGGGTTGCATAGATCCTAGGTACTTTTTTTCCCATCTCTTCAACTATATCAAATTATTGTACATTGTGAAAATACATCACTTTTTCACCTCTGTGAGGGAAATATTTGTACATATGGTCTCCCTCACAACCCCAACACTTCATTGGATGTTTCCTTGGTATTTTCCCCAACGTTTCTCTCATTCTTGGATCCTTAGGAGATGGTTGTCCCTGAGAATTATTTATGAATAATGGTGTCTTGGTTCCATTCTTCCTATGCTCCATATTTCTTCTCTTCTTTTCTTCCCAAGCCTTTTGGAAAGTTGGTATTCCTCTATGTTGATCATAGAGGAATTTATCCCTCCTTATGGGTTCTTCCAATGTCTTGGGATCATCATACTGTATCTTATCACTGATAAATGATTGAAGCCAAGTCAGGTACCTCTTAATCTTAACTTCCTCATCTTTGATGAAAGAAACATACTTCAACAATTCTAAGAATCTCATTTCGTATTCATCTATTGTCATACTCCCAAGATTGAGTTCAAGTAACTCCTTCATTTTCTTATCATAGTAGAATTTGGTTAAGTACTTCTTTTCAAAATAAATTTTGAATTCTCTCCAAGTAACCTTTTTCTCATCAATGTGTTGCACTTGCACAAACTAGTCCCACCACATTGATGCATTTCCTTTGAGTTGGTAGATGGTCATTCTCCCTTCTTCCCGTGAAGAGTTTTTATGAAACTGTAAATACTTCCTCATTCCTAGCAACCATGTCTCTGCATCCTCATCCTTCTTGTTCTCACCATCAAATGTAGGGGGATTTATTTTGTTCATTTATCCCTATATCTCATCGACCCAGTCATCTTCTTATGTTTCCTGATAGGGGATGGGCTTGAACTTCTATGTGTTCTCCTGGCTAAATTCCTTGGGGAGAAATGGTAATGTTTGTCAACACTTCTTTTTCTTCTCCTCTCATCATGAGACCTGTGACTCCTTTATTTTCTTGACTTGGTATCATTATCCATCTTCTTCTCTATTTTTTCCAGGATCTACATCAAATTGAGGTTGAAACCTTCTTGTTTATCCTTGGATTTCATAAGCCTCTCATATCATCTTTATATATTTGGACATATTCTGGCAGACTCTTTATGGTCTCTACCCAGTTCATTGTTTCTTCCTTTCATTCTCCATGTCCATTTGAGTTTGTACCATCATTACCCATACTAACATACATCCCTTTGATCTCATATTTATGGTTGTAAGAACTATGTGTATATTCCATGCCTTCCCTGCTTCAGAACTCTGTGTTTATCCTTTTTTGATATAATTTATGTTAACTCTGCAAAATGTGTAGGTAACAAGATTTGCTAGACTAAATAATTATGAAATTTATAAAGATTAGACACACTTCTAGTCTATGAGAGTATCAAAATCCTTTCTTCTGATACCTTGTGAATTTAGTAGGAAAAAAAAAAAAATTGGATAAAAATTTGGAATCCTCTATCCAAAACATTTCCAATGGTTGCTTCCTTGCTCAATTCTGAGTTATGAGCAGAAGGTTATGGTCACTGAAAATTTTCCATTAATTCCTTCTGTTCACCCCTCGACCAGGTGCAATTATGAATTGTGGTTATGCATCTTTGTACCTAATATTTTTTAATTTTGGTAGGATACTAGCAGGGTTCCTTCATCATCATATTTTGGACAATATTTCCAAGTTTCACCTCTATCTCAGTTCTGGGATGCTAGATATAGCCTGCTGAAGTTTCAAGCCAATTAATATTTTTGGCCCCGAATGCTACATGAAACTTATATTCCCCCTATACATTTTCAACGTGACCAAAATTTTAATTTGGCTCCATGGTTTCCATCTATGGCTCAATATATTTCCATAGACTTCTCATGTGCCCCAATCTGATTCCGGAGTAGGAAGTTACGACCCTTGGAAGTTAAGTGGGTCTTAAAATTTACCGTCCATTGTTTAGGCTATAACTCTCTCATACAAACTCTGTTTGACTAATGGTTTACACCATTAGAAATATCTCTTCGATATATAATAATTGATATGAAGAAAATCTATTTTCTCAAAGGGCATTTAGTTTCAAATTTGACTACTCAAAAACATCATTAAGGCCTCTGAAAATAGCCTCCAAGTTTAACACCCAAAAATCACTATAATTTCTTGAAGAATTATGTTGGCTAGGTTTCTCACGAAGTATCCTGAGTCCACATGGAATCAGAGGTGGTTCCCTATCATCCTCTGGATTCCTTGGCCCTACCTCTTCAACCTCTACCTTCTTGTTCATTATCTCTTATCTCCTTCACTAGTGCGTACATGTTAATTTTCCACCGCCATAGGTCCTCAAATGTCATGTGGATCCTTTGTATTGGGTCGTGGGGATATAAGGGCCTCATATTGCACCCATTCTCCATGCACACATAAATTTTTACACCCTATAATCTAACGACAGAGGATCGTGGGGCGTCGCGGTGATCAACGATCACCATCGCATTGCGAGCCTCCCGTCCTACTGATGTTAACCAATGGGGAAGGGGCCACAAAACCTAACCTTATTTTTAACCCCATT